>JADFUC010002152.1:0-78697 GCA_019722365.1 Lithospermum erythrorhizon | reverse complement strand
ATCAATTTGTGCTTCGTTCAGTTACGTATTGCTGAACTCGGTATTACAACTTGACCGATCAATTTATTTTGTTGGTAATGTTGTTAAAATATTATTATTCAATAGGGCAGTGTGTTTTAACACACTTGGAGTTGTGTTATAAGCGTGCCGATAGAACCGAAGTGGTTGAAACCCATTTTGATCATAGTGGGTGCATCACTATGTGAGGATAATCTTAGTCATCAATGATTCCTTGATTGAGGCCAGATTCGATGGATGAAGCGCTTGTAAGTAGTATTCGGTAAAGGATGTGATTGTAATCAACATCCTCTTTAGCTTTACATATCATGATATGATTTAAGAAGTCATGCAAAGCTTAAAGGATCCATGTATGGATTTAAGCATGCATCTCGAGATTAGGGAGTCCATCCCACATTATTTCAACGAGTTTGGTTTTCCACGGCGAGCTTAATGGAAAGGGAAGCTGACGTGGCAAAGTTAGGTAGGAGCTGGTTATTCACTTTACTGGAATAAGTTAAGTAATTGATTAAAACAAAAGTTCCTTTTGTGTTTAATCGATTGATGACTAAAACTACATGAATCGTGATTCATTCATATAGTTACCCATTATTTATTTCACGTGGATTGAATATATAGCTATCACGTATATTGTATCCTCGATGAGTGAAAAGTTAAATCCTAGGTTGATACATGTAGCACTACAGAGGCAACATGAATTGTTGATTACCTCTTCAAGCCACAAAGCATAGGATAGCCAAAGGCCTTGGTCATATGCTAACATCCAAATGACTAACATGGTGTTTTGATTAGTGATCCAAGATTGATCACGTTGGCACAGAGGACTAGATCGATAGTAATTTTGCCGGTGCAGTGGCTGAGGGTGGCATGACGGCAATTCATAGAAGATATGTATATATGTGTCCTATGATATTTGTTTAGAATTTTAGGTTCGACAATTCTTAGACCTACGGTATATATCTATCTGTGTTATATACGCTCTGTACTTTGACTATGACAGCGTCTACGCTTAGCGGGATTATAACGTATGTTAGATTAGCGCGGTGGAGTATAACGATGGATGTTGATATATTGGGAGGGACTTATCCGTCCTTGATATACAAGGAAGATCTCAGGCCTCTCCTTGCGGTTAGTGCTTGATTGGTTTATGGGGCGCCATAAATGCTTATTAAGTTCATACCGAGTAAAGAAAGTTGTGGAGTGTTTCATGACAGCTTAGCATGGTTAACTTCGACTAAGATCGCTTGAGAAAGGTATGGAGTAATCGTCAAGGGCAAGTGGGAGTGTTGGAAATCAATGAGATTGATTCCTTTTTATTATGCCGATTGTGACAATTGTATATCAATTCATTTTACCGGGTTAGTTAAATGTGATTATTGGAACTTAGTGTTCACCTTAGTGATATATATTACTAGTTTGGGTTCTCACTTGACAATTTAAGGGGTTATGACGATTGCTAGATGTACTCATTAATCGATTATAATAATATTGGTGGTCAATTATTAGTATTATACAACACTATTATCGAGCCTAGAATTCGCACGTCTGGTGATATTCGAATTATATTTCATGAATGAAATTACTTGAAGATTGTATATTGAGAAATGTATCTCTCGATATTTATATATATTTGATAAATATATATTGATGAACATCAATTGGTTAAACTTGCTAGTTTAATCAATTAAACAGTGAAATTGATGAATAACTTGTTAAGTTATTCGATAGTGACTTCATTAGTATTTTAATTAGCTTGTTAAGTTAATTAAAATGGAACAACTCCTGATAACTCATTATTTGATTGGAAGCCTTGATCTAAGAAATGGAAAGAAATTTCTCTTCCATTTTTGATTCCCTTAACTCTAGCAAGTTCAAATCTACGGATTCGATTATATAACTTGGTGTGTACAATCTAGAGGACATCGTTTTGGTGTTAGACAAGCAATTGGAGAAGTTTCTCGAGGGCATTCACGAGGCATCTTCTTGAGGAGTTGGTTCATTTAGATCTTACAACTGCTGAATGTAAGAACTCTTTTATTCATAATTGTAATTATGTATTTTAGATTAATTTATATCTTTTTGAGGATCCGAGATGTATGAATTTGGTGTTTATCATAATTGAAATTCATACTAGATTCTAACAAAGGCTCCCGGCTCGGACCGTATCTAAGTGCGAGACTAGTCTCGAGTCCATCACGACTAGGACAAATATCCATCTTATAGAGCTCCTATCGAATCAACCCAAATCAAGTCAAATCAAGTCAAGTCAAGCTCAAATCAGCCGAACTCATGCAAGCTATGCTCGAGACCAAGTCGAGTCAGCCAGTAAGCATCTCAAGCGCTTGGGATCTATAGTTTTGGACGATCCTCTTCGATTTGATAAAAATCTTTATCATAAATAATAAAAATTCTTCTTTGCATTACTGATGCGTAGCACGCCCGATTAGATTGTCAACTACTGCACAATCCTTGTGACAATCGAGATGTTTCCAGAAAGGGACCTCTGACTCCTCTCCATGTATCAAATGATACTACAAGGAAGAGTCACCACAAGAAAGTCCGTTAAATACGGACGATCGGGGCGTCCTCGCGATCTGCTGAAGTCTCGAAGACAAAATATTGCCGGGGAGTTCTAGAAGCAAAATAAGTCGCAGCAAGAGAAGCGGTAGGCGCGTAGTGCGGTGATGAAACTTCTCAGCATATTTGAGGGCCAGCGGACAGGGTGGGAGAACTCCGAAGAGTAACTAGGTTCACCCGATACACCTAGTTGAGATTTGCAATCCAAGTCTAATTCATCTGTTGGCTCTGCTGATTACCTGCTATCAATGATGGCTGATGCGCCTCCTAGAAAAGCGGATGGTGCATTGTGAGGATGAAGTAGAAAACTTGTTGCAAAAATACAACATCAAGATAGCTATTGCTCGGATGTCGGGGAAAGATAGTTGACCAAGAGCATAGAGCAAGAATGCGGCGAGCTGCTCTAAAACAAAAAAGCGCCTATGACCTGCAGATTGGGAGATGGGGCGTTCCGGAGGTTGACACATGGACCAACAAGAATGCGATAGAAACTCTATCATTCCGATGAAGCGGAATGATTCCAGCAACACAGTGAAGGAGTATATACTAAAGGCGTTATGAAATAACCGTTCTGACTTAGCGATTGAAATGTGTTGCATATTTCGGTTTGTGGTGGGACCCGGAGATAGTATAAATAATTTCGGAATAAAATCGATGTACCGAGACTAGTATTATATGAGTAGTAGTTTATGTCATGGAAAATTTTACATTTGGAATCGGTTTCATTGAGATTTAAGTACGGAAAGTGGAGAAATAAAACCGCAAACCAAACGGGGCCTTACACCATCCTAAATATCCCACCTAACCCCACTAACTCTTCATCCTCATCCACAAAACCCATCCCCTTTCAACCCCATATGGCCGAATCAACCTAAGGAAGAAAAAAAAAATTCTTTTTCCAATTCTTCTCATCTTTTGTTACTTAAACTCAAGGTAAATTTATGGAGAATTTCCCCTCATCATCTTCTTCGAATCAAGGTAAGAAAGCTTGAAACTTTTGTTGAATTCCATAACTTTTGGGAAGTTTGACTTTTGTTGACTTGAGTTGACTTCGAGTTTGAGGTTTTAAAATGGTATAGAGTTATCATCTAAGTTTGAATTATGTGATAAGAAGTGATAATGATCGATTCTTGGGTTTGAAATTGTTGAATATGTTCGATTGGGTTTGAAATTGTTCAATATGTTATGTTGACTTTTGTTATTTTTGAGGAAATTGTGGAATTTGTAATGTGTTGTTAGATTTAATATAGTTGTTTTGGAGTATAGGTTGTGATTTTAAAGTGGTTATAAGAGATTATGTTGGATTTGATTTGGGGTAAGTTGAGTAGTATTTGGATTTGAAATAAAGGTTGTTAATAATGGGTGAATTAGTTTGAGGAAATCGATTGTTGGATTGATTAGAATGTGATTAAAGTGTTATGGTTGGGGTAATAAGTGATGATCGAATATTGATTATGAAGTTGGTAATTAGAATGTAGTTAAGTTGGAATTTTAGAAGTGTATACTAATTTCGGGGATAGGATGATTACTAAAAGTTAATTTGAAATGTGAGATGTGGTATAATACTCGGGGTTTAAATAGATGTTAAGAGAGGTTATTCTACGGAATGTGTTATAATGTATAATTTCTTTGAATAGGAGTTGAGCCGGACCTAACACGTGGACTACCTAGAGTTATCATTATTGCTTTTGGCTCGAGGTGAGTACAAATCTCACGATGGAAACCCTTCATATATATTATGTTATATGTTTTGCATGTGTTTTGTCATGGGACTATTTTGACATGTGTATTGAGTGATTATGATTCATATTATGAAATAGTTGTGATTATGATCCATGTTATGGGATAGTTGTGATTATGATTCATATTATGAGATAGTTGTGATTATGATTCATATTATGAGATAGTTGTGATTATGATTCATGTTATGAGATTGTAGTGGTTATTGTGGTTATACCACGTGTCTTTATTAATGGGCGTGTCTTTGTGTGTCTGTGTCTGAGTGTATTTTGTTTGCTTTGTTGTTATTTGTGGAGGCGGTGGTGACCCAGGCAGGGAGTTTTGGTTATTAGTATGCATATTGAGGGGTGTAGCCTCGGTCGGGAGGATGGAGGTGGAGGCCTCATCTGATTATTTGGAGGTGGATTCCTCATTTGTTTGTTATTTGTGGAGGTGGATTCCTCATTTGTTGTTATTTGTGGAGGTGGATTCCTCATTTGTTTTATTGTTTGTGGAGGTGGATTCCTCATTTGTTTACTATTTGTGGAGGTGGATTCCTCATCTAATTATTTGTGGAGGTGGATTCCTCATTTGATTATCTTGTGTGTTGAGATAGTTTTCCTTAAATGAATATGCGTTATTGATGGTTATAAGCTCATGTGTATAGTATCATGTGATATCGTGTAGGACAGTTATTCATTGTGTAGCCTAGTTAATGTATATGCATATGTTATATATAACCATGATTATATGTGATTGGATAAAAACTGTGGTATTTGTATTCACTCATTTATAAGTGACTCCTATTCTATGGTGGGCATTTATGCATATTGAATCTGCGTTGCGGAGCTGCGTGAAGATCGTAGGTGAGGCGGTGGTGGCATAGGAAGTCCTCATCAGTCATTCCCCTTATGTTGTCAACTTGTTATATTTCTAGACTTTGTATATGTGGTATTTTGGGATTTCTTGTATATTCTTGGGTTGTATTATTCAGGTGGATTTGTGTTCTGTTGTCTTTTATTTTGTTGGATGTGTTGTTGGAACACCACGATGGAATAGAGAGTTTTGTTATTGTATCCATAGATTGGTGACTACGGTGTCTGAGTTGTTAATGATCTTAACCTCGGGCGGCCGGCCAGGGTGGGTCGTTACCTGATAAAAACATGAAGAATCGGGAGTCACCTTCATACACCTACCTAAAACCTACACCTCCTGCAAAGACAGCTGAAAATGCCTAAAACTGTAAATCCGCTGACTCAGCCGATGGGCAGGAACCCCAAGCAAACATATAACCCACTTTGTTGAGACTTGCAACAATGCGAGGACCCGAAGGGATGAAATGGTCAAAAGCAGTTCGTTCGCTCTCAAAGGGAATGCGTTAAAGCAGTACACCTACTTAGGCGTGGCTCCATAGGCAGTTGGGCTGGTGAGCGAGTTTCTCGGCCAGCTTCTTTAGTACAAAGAAATTTAGCATGATGGAGCTAAGCTACAAGAAAGGAAGAGCCGATTCTGGACTTTATCAACCGATGGAGAAGTCGAACTTGAAACAAACATAGACTCTCGAGTCATCAACTAAACATGTGTATTCAGGCATGCATTGGGATGCAATACGTTATGTAGGGAATCTTTCCAGGCTTGCTTGAATAGCTAGCGACAAGAGCTCCACGATATAGACTCAATATTCTTTACCAAAATAAAAGGAACATACCCTCACCCCCTTGACCTCTTACTCGAAGGCTAAATATGATCCAAAAAGCCCAAAGGATGTTTCCAAGATCGAAAGAAAGAAGCACATGCAACGGCACCTAAAACTGACCAAGTTACCGCTCCGAGAACTAAGAAGGTCGAAGAGCGAGGCTTGATCTTGGAAAGAAAAAGAATGTCTCGCGCAGGAGATGCATGAAGGACTATCCCTTCCTTGAGTCGGCGTGCCCTCTATGTTTGATGAGTAATTGAAAGCAAAGCTCATGAACTCGAATAAAGACGAGGAGAACAGAAGCCAAGCCACAGACTGACTTTTGAAATAATAAATACGATACTGAGGCGTCATTGAAAAATACTTCATATTCAAGCGAGTAATGGATCTACTTAAAGAAGGGGAGCAATTACCTTGGAAGAAGACAAATCTTTTCCAACCACAAAACACTCACCATCATCGACTCCATTTTGAAGTCAAGGTACCTGTACGACTTTTGGAGACAGTAACTCTGCAGGCCTGTAGGCTTTTGGAGACGAAGCTAATCTCGGACGATGAAGACTACGAGCGTGCCATGTATGTGTTGAAGTTGACAACTCAACTACTATAGAAACATTAAGGAGTGACGACAACCGCTTCAAGTAGTCTCCATAATTTTATATCGCGTTCGCTAATGGAGGCACACTTACATGAGAAGATGGTAGTCATAATAAACCACTACATGTTTCGGGTTATGTAAATGAAAGTAGGATAAGCGAATGTTGCTAGATGGAGGAATCGGTTGTAAATATCCTACCATTCCAAACATTAAAGGCTAGGCATCGCCGAACTTACAACAGTCCCGCATTATAATTCAATATTCTAACCAAGGCGGGAGGCGAGCAGCTCTGAAAAGTAGAAATGCGTAGCAGTGATAGGGGAGCTCGAAACCACCTCTTGGTTTCACGTGATAGATGCCAAGGTCACATACAATATCCTACTAGGAAGACCTTGAATCCGTAAGCGATAATGTTGTCCCTAGTGTTTAAAAATCTGCCAAAGATGGGATGGAAAGCAGGTCAAAGCGGATGAAAATTCATTCGTTGTTGAAGAATCCACTGGCGTGCAAATTACTATGAAAAGACATATCGGTATGAGGAAGGGCCAAAGGTGCCCCAGTACTCCGTACCCCAAACTGAGATACCTCGGCTTTATTAGAAGTAAATGAAAGAGCTAGTTCCCGAGCATTGAAGGCTTGACTCTGCCCCTCACTCAATCAAAAGGTGGTGATGTGATGGGACAACTACCTCGAGGTCACAAACAACAATGTGCATGGGTTACTTGACACCAAAATATGCTAAGGTCACGGGGTTGGGATATAGGAAACTGACGGCTAGTCATTCTAATCAAGAGGGTAACTAACACCATATCAGATTCCCGAGAACAACTCGATATTCTTCGGTTAGAGCTGATCTCAACTGAGAAGATAACTAAGAGGAAGTCAGTCTTCCTAAGGTTAGGGGCAAACGTAAAGGTCTGACGAGTCGAAAGATACATGCTTTGTGGACTCGAGAGTCAAACCTCTACAACTATGGAGGAATTGCAGTAGAATAAATCTCTCGTGTTTTAACATAGAGGAGAAAGAAGAAAATACACCAGCGAGGGTACTTCCCAACCTAGAGGTGTATGACATATCTTGGAAGACAATGAAGGAAAGGTTCGTAGCATTTCTCCCATGTATATCGACAACCAAAGACATGGAAGCGGAAAAGTAGTGCATTGAATTCAAAATGCGCATCTGAGAAAATAAGTATTCCCTAGAGGAGGTAGAGGAACTAGAAGTTCAATGCTATATCCATGAATAAACTCTATGGGAGTACTCAGGTGACGGCCGTGTCTTTGGACAAGTTCCTCCAACAACGTCCACGATGACCTAGTGTATAAATATATTCACGAGAAGGCGCCGTGGAATATTGCCCACCTCATAGATGGGCGCTTTGAGTATGAAGATCAACAACACCTGCGAAGAGTTGAGACTTCATGAACAAGAGAGGAAAAGTATACGAATAGGGCTACCTTCTGGCTCAGCAGACATAAAAGGCCTCGTACAAAATGAAGGCAAAATTTATTTCTACCTTACCATGTATCGATGGGAAGGATAACAAGGCAGGACACTTGATATATGATCACGAGGATACAAGTCTCATACGTATTTGTTCCTAGAAGAAATAGAGGATCTAGAAATTCCAACGATATGTCTGAGACAAACCATATAAGGCATTCGATCAGGACCTTGAGGTGACATACAGCTAAATTCCTCGAGAGGCATGGGGGCGACCCCATATATAGAAATGCGATCCATGAAGCGAGACATTATTGAATGAATGTCACCTCGAAAGCTAATGCCTAACTACGTGGCTTGACAACAACTATCTTAAATGAAAGCAGTTGATGGGTTGAGACTTCAAGCTCGACAAGAGACTATCAGAGCATGGGTAAGATGCACATGCGGTCGAAACCCGAGGTTCAAATACTTCTAAATAAACCAAAAAAAAAACCCTCTTGCCCACCAAACTCATTGATACGAGCTTAAACTATCAGCCACTGCCGAGCAGTATAAATTCACCTCACGGATGAGAGGGCCCAGTCGTCCAACCTGCTTGAGCATGAGGATAAAGCATCACACCCGCTCCTTGATACGAGCTTAAACTATGACCCCTACTCTCGAGCGAGTATAAATTCACCTCCCGGATGAGAGAATAGAATCATCCAACCCTCTTGATCATGAGGAAAAAATTGCCTGCGCTCCTTGTCAGAGCTTAAACTATCAACCTACTCTTGAGCGAGTATAGATTCCTCCCGGATGATTCGTCCTCTCATCAACCTCCACAGGCATGAGGATAGCGCCCACCATGCTTGCGATGCAAGCAAACTATCAGCCTACTTGTTCACCTCCTGGATGAGAGGACGATTCATCCAACCTCCTGAGCAAGAGGATAAACTATCCAACCCTCCTTGATATGAGGTTAAAGGATCAAACCTCCTTTGAACTACGTTTGGCTTAATCCCCAAGGAGCGGTCCCTAAGTGCATTAGGTAGTTTGATCATTATCAAGCACAACCATAACCTAAAACATCCAAGTTGTCCCTCACAAAATTTGAGCTGAAAGATAGCCAAGCATGATAGTACAAGATGAGACATGCGGATGTCTCAATCAGTCCAGCATTGACATGGAACAAGTCTACATCAACAAGTAACCCTCAGTACTACGCTTCGAGGGGATCCTAAGGAAGGCTGAAGAGTATTTGTAATCACAAGAAAAGAAAGGTTATCTTTGCTAAAACACCTAGATTGCAACAGTTAGGTTCAAACGCGATGCTAAAACTCTTAGCACAGGGCCTTGGTGATGATGAAGATAGGGACAAAAGTAGCGTTGCCAGCCACTGCTACATAAGACAACGCCCGGACTAAGTAGATGAATGAAGTGTCTACCACCTTTAGAATATGAGGATATGAGGTGAAAAAGAGCTGGTCGGCACCTACCCGAGACCTGGAAATAAGACTAAAAGGCGGGAAACCAACTCCACACTTTCTATTAACATTACCTCTAAAATTCCGGAGGTGAGGTCCCACTAGTTTAAGGGGTGTTCGAGCATGGGTGATGCATCAGAGAGAAGATTCCCTATAGGAGTTGTCGGGTTCAAGAAAATACATCCTCTCATGAAATTTGAGGATCAACGTATATATATATGTTCCTAATTACTAAGTCGCTAAGGCCGCATATGTTCGACTACTAAGTCAAGTATGCCACAGAATATATCAACTATGTCCAAACACGCCTGTTTGTGACATAGTTATTCGACTACTAAGCTGCTAAGGCTGGCCAGAACATATCGCCTTGTCCAAGACGCTCTAAAGCCGGACAAAAGCATCTCGACCACGAGCCTCTAAAGTCAAGGTGGAAGACTGCTTATTAAACACTCGAGCAAGATCGACAGTTCAGCCATGGCATTGCATGCTCTACACCAACAAAAGAATCCCCGTGAGCTGTTCAAGCAAAGTTTTCCGAGGTGGAGCCTCGCAATCTCAAGACGGGACAACGCCAAGAAGGCCCTGATTGAATCTCAACCGCATACAACGGAACACCACTAAAAACCCTGGATCCGGGACTAAGGTCACATGAAGTCATGACATATTTTGTGACAACGCAAAGAAATACGTGAAAGCACACACATGGTAACATAAAAGTCAAATGCAAGATCGCGATAGCCTCTGGGGGCTTAATTCAGTACCTGGGCACATTACGAATGTCATGTGTATACCACTCGGCCAAAAATTTCATTTATCTATCCACGCACTATATTTTGAATTTCGAGGATCGAAAAATTTAAGGTCCCTATACTAACAAGCCGAGATACACAAAGCCTCACCACATACATGTGTAGCCGATGCCGGGAGACCAAGTATCAAGTGTGTGAATGGGAAACGACGCCTACTCACACATTATGCCTTCTCCTTGTTGGAAATCAATAAATCTCAACATACCTAAAGAGGATATATATGCAAGCATTGAACTCAGAAGAAGTGGAATGAAAAAGGCAAAACCTATAAATGGTTCACCCAAAACCATATTATCATTAAACGCATTGTGGATCATATAACTTCCGGTAAAAGCATAAAAGGTCTAAGATCTCCGTGGTAGCATCATGCGTCTAACAAATCACGGTAAGAGCATAAAATACCAAACACATTCACAGATAAAGAAGCAAAATATTCAATTCAACGACCTAATGCTTGACTTGATCTCGAGGACGACCTCAAGGTACGTGACGCAACTCGATGCCCCAAGCCTAAATAAGCAACTTATCAAACTTTCTTTGTTCTAGGAAACTACGACATCATAGGCAAACAAAAAACAAAGCAGTGTTACTCAAAGAGTCGTGAAGAATCAAATCCCAAATTCAAAAGAGAAAGTAAATCAAATCAAAGTTAATAAGAGAAGTACGACGCATCATGCCTCGTAGCGAAAATCAGCACCGACTCAAGGATCGTCATCCAAAGGAGACGCTAACCCCTTCTTCTTCAACAAGCAAACATCAACATCAAAGTAGAAAGTAAATAAGAGGAGATGGACGTCCATCTTCAACTCATGCATTACTCACACTATCAAAGCAAAAGCAAGAAAAGGTAGAGCCGAGACAATCCTAAGATGAGGGTTTAAGAATGCTATGGGACGCCCCCTTACTTGTCAACGCCCCTCGCACTGTGGGACGACTGCATACCGAAAAGACAAATAGAATGATTCCATGAGGATGTGGTCGATAGAAAGGAAGAGGACGTCCTCCGCCTGACTAAATACCATCAATACTCAAGGTCATTCAGACCAATGCATGCCTAAGTCTAATATATATATATATAATATGGTTTTAGCTAACCCATTCTGCCGCGAGTCAAGGCAACCCCAAGCATAGTTATGGTAGTAGAAGAAATCCAAGCTTCATCGCCTACCTCACTAACTCACAAAAAGAAAAAGAAAAAGAAAAAACCAAATCAAACAACCAATCTCTTCATTAAAATTTTCCGTGGACTCACATCCATTTTTCTCATACCTCAATCTTTTGTATGTTCCAGGATTCATTTGTTTGCATTGTATATCTCTGTCGTCTTAATAAAATTTATAGTTACAATGCTCTTGTTATGTGTACTGTTCTTTTAATATATAATTCTAATATACATTTGTGCTTGATTTGCTTTGTGAATGTTTGAACTTTGAATAATGGTTCATCAAGGATTAGAAGTGGATTTGGTCCCTGGTTTATGGATATGTAGATTTTGTCCGTGATATGCTAAGAACTTAGGGATTATATTTTTTGAGTTCATTCTTAGTTAGGAAGCTAAGCAAAGAGTAGCTTTTAAATCGAACAAGAATCATTTTTGTAACCTCAGAAACTATTCAAACTAATGTTCTAATTGTTTAAATCTACCCCCAGAAATAGTAGTAGAGAAAGTTCTGTTTATGGCTCAATGAATGTGGGAATAGGAACATGCTTTAGAGGTCTTTAGCCTCAGCAACAGGTAGAAGAGCATGACAGATTTAGCTAATTCTGCCCCTTGACGATACCATCTCTTTTTGCTAATTGCTTTCTTTATCACTTGCATTTATCTGAAGATGTTTTTTCTTGATATGCATTGCAGAATCGCGGTTGCAGTTACGATGCTGGCTCTGTTTCCAGGATACTTCTCATAAAAAACGAGTCAGCCTTCAACCAATTACCTTTTTCATATTAATAATGTAATTTTGAATGGTGGAAATGTCTCCTTAGCGAATTGGTCTCCGATCCGCAGGAGCAAGGCAAGGAGAAACAGAGAATAAAGATCTCAAAATGAGTCATAGCAGGAGAATGAGAATTAGATGTTTTTGTCATTTTCAAGTACTTATTGTAACATTTAAAGAAGTCTGAGATTTTTTCAGTTTTTGTCATTTTCAAGTACTTATTGTAACATTTAAAGAAGTCTTTGAGATTTTTTTAGGATGATTAATCAATTTGTTATTGTAATGATATTTTATATACATAAATTAATTTATTTTTATTTCATTTTATTATTCATGAACATTTATAGATATTTAAAAATTGAAAATGAAAATAAATGAAAATTATTAAAATATAAATTAAATTTGTATTTTAATATTTCTCATTTTTTATATTTCTCAATAAATACTTGGGGATAGTATCTTTTAAGCTATTAAAGCTCATATATATGGAACTTAAATAGACATTACAATGCGGCTATACAAACTTGCATAGCTTATAGTTTAGATAGTGTGTTAAGATGAGCAAAAAAAGTGCTATACAAGCCCTTTTTGTAGAGGCATTTGAAAGTTTATATGTTTCTAGAATATGTTTTTTGTATTCTCCTTATTTTGGTAAGCAGGTCTATGCTTCTGAAATTATAATAATAATCTAACATTTTGTGAAAATATTTTGTACATGAATTAAAATAATCTATAAAACATTGATCAAGAATATATAATCTATATTGTATAAATTAAATAAAAATGTAATAGACTACAAAATATTTAACTTCAAAATATAACTTTTAAACTAATTATTGAAACTAAAAAAGACTTAAAAATGCAAATATTCTTTAATATCTCAATTAAATCTTAGTGCAAGTTAGTTATATCCTATTTCATGTTTAAACCAAACCTTGTGTCTTGCTATGAAAAGAAGCGCATATCAAGTTGGCTCAAGCTGGCTAAGATATATTTTCACAAGGCATGGTTCAAGATCGAAGATTGTATGAGGCTTTACTTTAGTGCATTGACTAGATCTTTTTCGTGTCAACCAAACTGAATCTAGTTGAATATTTGTGGAAGAAAAGATTGTGATCCAAATCGGATTTGAATATCTTGAAGAAGACCGTAGCGATTTGTGAGCCAAATAAGATCGCTTCCAAATTGTTTTGTACCCCGAGTGCTACCATGTGGTAACAAATCGCCGCAGTTTCAGGTTTCGACAGCCTTAACATAAAACCGAATCGCAAGACTTTACTGCACTACGGGCTTTCAAATGATTCTATATCAAGGAATTTCATGTGACCACTAGAAGAGGTATCAAACCTAGAAATATGATATGGAGAGATTATTTACCATAATTGAAGAAAGGCAACTTTTGTATGAAAAAGATGGAAGCTTTTTCACTATAATAGGATCAAGAAGAATTATTAATATCATCCCTCACGTCCCATACATTTATTTTCTCTGCAGATCTAGGATCTCGGTCGATTGTACTCGATTTATGTTATAAAGCTCCATGTAGTGTGTATGTTTTCTCGTAGTTACGTGAATGTACTTTTGTTGTTGTTTAAGTAATCGCTAAAACATCTGATACAAAAGTCGGAAATCTGTAATAACTAGTATAGTAAGGGACTACAATATGGCGCTCTTACATATTAATCACTGGGGAGAGAGCTGATGAAATGGAAGTAAGTTCCCCGAGCTTAAGGTAGTGTCAAGCCGGGGAGCCTCGAGCTCGACATTGGGTTGGGAGTAACAAGACGCCCGAGGATGATAAGTCATTATTTGTAAACTCAAGCGTATACTAAAGCAATCCTTCCATGCAGCACTTTGCCCCCAAACGAAGTGCTGCACAAATCTCTTTGTTGTTTACTTTATTATATTGCTTGTGTTTATATTAGCAACCGTTATTCCAAATCCATTATGAACTGAATAGTAGTCTGTTTACGCACAAGCAGTAAAACAATCCTTATTTGCTTTCGTTGATAATTGTACGAATAACCCATTATATCACTGCTTGTAGCATCCGGCAAGTGTTTATGAAGCACAAGCTGCCCTTTTGGATCAATTATTTCAGGTTTGTCATTAATCGTTGTATCAAACAATGCCCATTCTGGATATAATAGCGTGCTCTGCTGTGCTGTGTTTGAAAATCAAATTACACCACATTTTCAAAAAGGAAATGTAAAATGCATTGAAATATTCAATCACATTAGATAAAATTTAATTGCATATAGATAAAGAGTCAAGGTGTGAAAAGATGATTTATTTGCTAATTATTACTATCTCCAATTTACTTTAACTGATGTTTGATTTTTTTGAAATTGAACTTTGACCATCAATTAAAATTATTCCTTATTTAAAAAAAATTAATTTATATAATTGGATTTGTCTTTAAAAATACTTTCATAATATTAATTTTTAAATTATTTTAATAATTTAATTAAAACTAATTGAAGATAAAATATTTACCTCGATATGTATGTAACAAAGTCAATTAAAATAAGAATCCAGCTCATTAACGATACTAAGTTCATTAATATCCATGCATCTAAATTTCAATGTAAAAATGGTACATTACTAAATGTATCATTCTAAGGATATAATAAGTGAAAATTCAAAAAAGTGTACCAAAATTATTTTATTCACTTATTCAAAATGTGTACCAAAATTGCTAAACAAGTTATATTGCATTACTTAAAAGTTAAAAAATATGCTTATATAATTGACATTATAATTTTTTATTGAGAAAACGGTACATATTACCTAAAATGTACTAAAAGAAAGAAAATATATCAAAAAATAGTATAATTTGTATTTTGATTACACGAAACCATTAACGAACAAAAAGCCTTAATGCAACCTAACTTCCACTTAAAATAGATTAGAGGTGGTATTTTATTATTAGTGTTATTTTTCATTTGAAGTTCAATATACTACGGAGTACGAAATTTTAATAAATCAAGTAGACTTTATATTTTAAATTCAATACTTTTGTGTTCGATCAAAATATAGAAAAATTGATATTTGAGTCATAACACAAAACTGTACTACATAAAATAACGACCTCTTAAAATATTTGAATGATAAAAGATCAACTAAAATTAAGTCAAGAAAATACAATAATTGCCTCAATGGTACTAACTGAAATGCAGGAACAATATTTTATCATTTATTTTATTATGTAGATTCACAATTAGTTTAATACACTATTACATCATTCTTAATTTGCTAGATCATGTTATATAGATAAATCAACAACCATGAAATGAAATATAAATTCAATGTAGTTATTACTCACATATTTTATCATGTATGTAAAACATACGTTATGATTTACTTAGTTTTTTTTTAAGTGGATGACATAAACTAAATATCTTATGACCTAACTTGAGTTGTTATATGAGGTGTGGAAAAGTTAAACCAGCTTACCCATTCGTTTTGATCTTTTCCATTCGTGATCATTCATGACACATAAATCTAATAATGACAAGTGTTATTTTTGTCGAATGCATGCATCCTCGAATTATTTTTGTACAAGTGTTATATATATATATTCAAACTATATATGGACCAATCATGCACAAACTTTTTATAACAAATTGACTTCTCTATCTTCATGCCAGAAATAGAGATATGATCCATTAAATTTAATCCCCACATATGTAATGATGGACGATTTCCTTCAAAAGTATCCATGCATGATATGAACACTATGGAGCGGATGCAATTGAAACCACAATATATGCACCAAAAATATCGGTAGTCCACAAAAATAATTCGAGGATGCATGCATTCGATTAGATTTTGAAATTTTTTCAATAATGCATGCATTCGACTAGATTTGTTTAGCCAGGTTTGTTCTTTGCATAAAAAACATTTATAACAAAACGAAACTATCATCAAACAATAATCAAACATGGCAAATATATGCAAAAGTAGCATCCCATTATTCTTTTTCTTGATCATATCTTTGTGTTTCTTCTCTTCAATGGTGGAATCCGGAGCTGGTCCAGATGTGAATATTCTTACCAAATTTTGCAAAACATTAGCAGAAGACAGCCATGGTGATATCAAGAAAGTGCAGAGAAGTACAGATTGCTCAAACTATCTAACCATTTTCAAAACAGGGGATTGGAGCTCATTCATTGGAATCAAATTCATCGAAACATCGAATTCCATCTCACTAATTACCAACCTCACTCAGGCTGCTTCAATGGACGAGGGAAAGGCTGGTGCTGAAGCTACCATCAAACAGTGTCTCTCACTGCATTCTTCCAGTTTGTCGAAAATCGATGAGGCGTATGAGATATACAAGAACAATGTTCCAATGAATAAAGTGAAAGGTCAGTCTGAGGATCTCAAGTCGAAGATGGAGTTGTTGGTAATTGATGCAACTAAAGAGGAAGAAACTTGTCAAGCAGCTGTTTCTGGTTTGAAAGATGCACCTGCTAAACTTATTGAAGCTTCTAAGTTTGCACAAAAGGTTATTGCTGGTTCTAAGTATATAACCAAAGCAATCTGCCAATTCGGATATGCCCCTCAAAATTCCAAATTCTGCTAGATTGGCATATTGAATTTATATGTTGGTCAGTAGGAATTCTTCTAAAGATAATTGTTATATTGTTCAAATTTTATTTCCTTTTTGTACCTGGAGTATGGAATGAGGCTTCCAATTTATGGAAGATGAACATTTGTTTCAATTTATTTAATTCCTACTTTTGCTATTAATCTTTTAAGTTTTATTTTAGGATGTCCCATGCATATTTCTTTATCTCAAAATTTTCTCCTAAAATTTACTTGAGAAATCTATAATTAGGAATTATATACGTGGGTACTTTGAAAAGATCTTCGATCCATTCGCAGTTTCACAAGTACATAAGTTTAATTACATAATGAAAGATTTTGATGAACTCTCTACATCAAATTAAGTTTGATGTCAAATCTATCATATCATGTCTGTCATGCACGTTTAATAAGAAATTATTACTATGCTTTATTTAAAACGAATTGGCCAGAAGAGAATGAATTTTGTTCTTAACGCATTATTAAATAAATTATTTTGAAGAATACAATTATTTTGATGGGTATGTTATAAGAATCAAATAATTTATTTTACATATTTCATATATGATAATAAGAATAAATAATACAAACAAATATATATTAAACAAATATAAATTTGTTAATTATATTATTTTATTTATTTATTTATTATCAAATAATCAAATATTAATATATTCATTATATTTTAAAGTAATTATTATTAATTCAAAGTTATAGAAATAATATATTAATTTTCATGTAATATTACAATATATTAGTTTTGAAATACAATATACTTAGTTTTAAAGTAATATTATAAAATATTAATTTAAATATATTTTTCAAAAAAATTCAAAGCAATTTTTATTAAGATATTCATTAGAATTATAGATCTTAATGTAATTTAGATATTATTACATTAAAGTATTTAAATATTTTAAATTTTGAAAAATACTAATATATTTTATTATAAAATATTTACTAATATAATTTTACATTAAATATATCTTACTCATATATATTGATTAATTCATTATATAAAAAATTATATATATATATAATATTAATATGGTTAATATAACAGATATATATTTAATATTATATTACGTATAAATATATAACTATTGACATTATCGGATAGTTTGAATTGAATACGCAAGCCCTTGGTTGGTCGTTAATAATGAAGCTAATTTTCCTAAATGCCCATTCTACTCTCACAAATGACATCTAACTTCCTATAGTCTATAGACATTATCGGGTAGTTTGCAATGACTAGTTTTTTGAGATGGTTACTAAGATTAAAACCCACAACCATATATTATTAGGTAGTGTTTTGCTCCACTATTCACAAAGGTTTTAAGTACTCCATCCATTTTCACTTTAGATTTGGTTCTTCTAGTAAATTACTATGCATGCCTCAAGAGCATCAATGAAGTTATAACGAAGTTACCAATCAAATTTCTTCCAAGTTTTATTAATTTTACATCTCTCAAAGGCTCCAAAAAGCCTCTTAGTTGTTTTTAAAATCATGTATTTTTTTCACTTTTATAAATGATTCAAGAGCATGAATGAAGTTATCATTGTAAAGTTTCTAAAAAATAAAAAGCAAAGTAAATGATTACTTCATAATTATATCGTTAATATTTTAAAATATACATTTATTTAGAACAACAATACAAAGCAATGGTTATTTGATATATTTTCTATAGTAGTAAAGCAAATGATTACTTTATATTTTTTTTTTTATCGTTTACCATGCATGTTTTCAAGTTTTGTTTTGAAGTGCAAAATTGCCGATGTAATGCAAATAAGAATTTTTATTATTTATGATAAGGGGTACAAAATAAAACCTACCTAGGGTACCAAGTGGTACGTGTTTATTAAATCAAAAGAGGAATGACCGGCCCAAACTATGATCCTTAAGCCGCTTGCTTACGATTTGCAGACGACCTGGCTGACCTGACTTGGCCTCTGAGTAGAGTTCGTATGACCTCGACTTGATTTGAGCTTGACTTGACTTGATTTGGGTTGGATTTGGATAGGAGCTCTATGAGTTGGATATTTGTCGTGGTCGTGATGGACTTGAGACTAGTCTAGACTTGGATATGGTCAGAGCCGGGGAACCTTAGAAGCGTATTCCCATGCTGGTTGTATGGAATTGATCTAGGGTCTTGGACTTGATTTTCGGTCTATGTTAGACTTGATGGACCTACTACAAGTGTCTCAAGATGGGACTTGGCTCTTTAAACATTACCGCGGGACTTCACCTCGCAAATGGGACTTAATAGCTGTGCCACTGGCTCAATGACTCGATCGCTGGCATGCACTCCAAGCTTCCGCACGCGCTGAGCCGACTAGCAGTTGTGTTTATCAAGCACGCTTTCTTAGTTTATACCACAGCAGTACTCTTTGGTCAGCTTGTTGTCAGAGACTTTAAATGAGATTCGGGTCTCACTGATTTGATTTAAACTTTGAAGCATTGTACGCTAGCTACATTCCTCATATCCTGATCTCGGTTTAACTCAAACAATACTTTTCAAAAGGTCCACGCAAGATTTATGAATAATCAAAGTTATTTAGCTTATTCAAGAATATTCAGTTGCTCGAGAAATCAGATCAAATTCTCACGATTTTGCTTCAAACTTGAAGAATTATTGCGTTTGTGCAATAATCTTAATTTCAGGCACTTATTTTAGGCTACCTGGAGATGTTTTCCAGCCACCAAAGTGGTGTTTCTATTGGTGGTTTAAAAGATTTAACTTAGAGAATTTCAGAGGTATCCTCTATATTTTCTCATGTATTTTCTAATAAGAATGTTGTATATCTTCGAAAATATAGGGGGGGGGGGGGGTATTTATAGGCTTCTAGGCTTTGAATACTTACTTCTGATTGGTTTGTTTAATTTCAGGTGGATCATGATTTTAATCGTTGAATTTTGGAGGTAAAGATCTGACCGCTCTGAGATTTAGGAATTACTTTGGCCTAAGAATTAAGGACGCCTTATTTTGAGTATCAAGAAGGTTCCCGATTCTTTCTCTAGGTCAAATATATATTGACCCAATCTTTGGAGCCTATATTTTATCCCCAAGCAACTTCGATCTCTATTTTCGAACTCAAACTTTGCTTTGATTTTAGCCTCTGTCGATTTAACCCAATAAAATTGGGATTTAGCCTTGAACCCTAAATTTAATGAAAATTTAATTGCCTATTTTTCCTTAAAACCCTTGTTTGTACGAGGGTTTCAAGACAAAATTAAGGGCTCACTGGTGAACCCTAAATTGACACAAGCTCATCTTAATCATTTTAGTGATTATTTAATAATTTTCACTACTCCATGTATCGCCTCGAGCCGGGTACATACGTAGTGGTGAGTCAAAGCCCACCAGACAAAGGTTCATTTCAACATGAACGTAGTACATGTGCATGTTTCAAGGGGTTTTTACTCAAGACGTACGCTCTCTCGACATATCCCGGTCTCTCGTTAGACTTATCGATATATGTCGGATCATTTATCGATGAGAATTTATGACTCATCTTGATCCAAAGTTATCATCAAGCCCCCGGCAGGAGATCTAGCTAATGGTTAACCCACTTTAACTTGTTGCATATACATTTATACAACTATGGTCCTAGTCATCACTCATGTCATTTGAGGATTTTAAAGAATTTTTTGTGATGCCTTTGATCACGATCCCTGGTTAATTCTTGACTTATAGGCAGGTTTGACTAATTTTCTTGATTTGTTGTGCATGTCACGACCCGTAACTAAGTCTCCGCTCTGAATTTTGACTTCATGAAGGCTTAATTATGTGGGATTTAATGTCAACTCTTGTTGGGATCCCATTTAATTCTCAATTCATTAGAGAATTAAATTATTCGGGTTTGATGTTAACATGATGTATTACATGTTAAGACCCGTTCAATCTTCTGATACTAATGGGAGTTGATTTATTTTCGTGTTTGGTATTGACATGAATTTATTACATGTCAAGATCCCATTTAATTCTCAATTTATTAGAGAATTAAAATATCCGGGTTTGATGTTAACATGATGTATATTACAAAAGTTAAAGTTCATTTGCCCTTAATTTATTAGAGAATTAAATTATTTTAGAGGTGTAGTTTCTTATTTTATCTCGGCTAATGAATTTATTACATGTCGGGTACTTTAAGATAATTATCCTTAATCCTATGAATTTTTGGAATTAATCATCTTAATTTTAATCCCATTTTTTGGAATTTTGACCAATTTTTGGGTCTATCAAATATTTGGGATGTATTTTTCCATGTGAAAAATAAATCATCCCACCCTCATGTAGGGAATTTTCGAACAATGCACCTAGTTCGCTTTATTTCGCTTTTGCAACTCAAATCTTCTTATCCAACAAGACAAGCAATGGACTTTGAAAGATTTTGGCCCATGAGGTCTATATAACATAGGATAAATCAAAAAATCAATTCCATCATCTTCTCCCCACTTTGCAATACCCAATCTCTAGGTGAGTTTCTCCCTCTCTTTTTTGTTTTTATTTTTTACTTGCTTCTTGCAATATTATATGATCATATATCATTATTAATGTGACTTCTTTATGGTTCGCCAGTATTTTGAGTTGAGTAAATATAAAGTTGCCACCTTTTTTGGATTTTGCTTAAGCTCTTGCACAAAGGTAGTATCTTGACTCTTTATGCATCTTTTTATGCTTCTTGATGAACCTTTTGATGATTATGCTTGTAAATGCTTAACTAGATGCTTAAATATTCCTTTGAAATACATAGCATAGCTATTTCTCTTGAATTGCATGATTTTGCTTCGTCAAAATTTCTAGCTTGTTAGAAAACTGTCCATAACTCTTTCGTTATAAGTCTGTTTGAGCATGCCTTATATCGTTAGAAAGATAACGAAGAGACGGTTCTTTTGGCATATAGTGAGCCTCATAGTTCAGCCTGTAGCTTGAGTTATGACTATTTTAAGATGCTGCTAGAATTTTCGCTTTCAACTATTTCATAGCTTCTTTGCAGATTTGTTTCTCCCGACTCGGATGTCCGATTGGGATGAGTCTAGTTTCTGGGTTAATTGTTTTCAGAATTTTTCGGGCACTTGAGGTTGGTCGTCCAACCTCATAAGCATATGTATGCTATACCCGAACATGTTTTGTGTTGCATTGTGCATTCATATAGGATAGGATGGCCTTGAGCATATAGCATGTATCTTTATTACTTTGTTGCATCCTCTTTATGCTTTGATCGATCATCCCATATGAGGGCTATAAATTGCTAATCATTTGACAAGAAATGCTAATCATTTCCTAATCATTGAGAACTTACTCATGAACTTATATATTACTCTAATCATTTGACAAGAAATGCTATAAATCAATCACTTCAAATGTATGCACTAATATTATGAGGGCCTGAAGTAAAGACTTCCTTATTTATATGAAGATTGTCACTGCACATAGTTGACTGGAAGGAGAAATAACATCAAGATCATCTGCGAATAAACAAAGTCGTAATCACAGTAATGCAACATTTGACAAAGTCGTATCGTTTAGCTCAGTCACCATTTACTAGTCCAACAAAATTCCTCAACTCTGATTCAATTTCACAGAAATAACCGTCACATTCCAACTTTAATCTAAATGAACAGCTTACTGGAAAGCCGCACTTACAAATGTCAAGCATTTTCCTACTAACAATCGCGGCTGGGTCAAGGCCCGCTTATCGGGTTGTAATCAAGCCCGCATATGTATGTGGGCCATAAACTTGTGCTCCGTGAATGGCGACGTGTCTAGAGACGGATTTCTCGACGCTAACAATAGCGCTATTACGCCGGAAGTTTCAGATTTGCTGTAATCAAGCCCGGTGATACGACGCTGCCATAAACTCGTGTCGGGAATGACATCGTCTGTAGACGGGTATTAATTAAACTTTTATTTGAAAATAATTATAAAATAAAATAGTTAGCGCCGGGTATTTAAGTGTTTATTCTTAAAATGTAATAATAAAATAAATTAAAATATAAGAGTTAAGGCCGGGAATTTAAATTTCAGAATCGCTTAGAATTAAATGCAAAATTAATTATACATTTTAATACACCCGAATGCCATTCATCTCGCTAGATGGCTATCCGAAATACCCGCCCCAAACGAAGAGTTTCCCCACTTCCCTACCACCCTCCACCCCGGCCGCCTCTACTCCACCTCCCTCAACTACTCCCCACCAATTCCGCCCCCAACTACTCCCTCATCCCTTGTTTTTCGTGCCCCCAAGTTCTCCCTCATTTCAAAGGTTAGTTTTTGTTTTTTTTTTCCGAATTATTGTTGGTTATTGAATGTGTTTAAATTATTGTTAGTTAGTTTAATTATTTTTTAATTTCAATTTTTGACATGAAGTTATCAAGGTTGAATTATTGTTTTAATTTTGAATTTCTACTCCGAATTATTGTTAGTTATTGTTTTTGATTATTGAAATGTGATTGAAATAATATTGAAATATTATTGTTAGTTATTGTTAGTTTAATTATTAAAATGTGATTGAAATATTATTGTTAGTTAAATGTGATTCAAATATTATTGTTGGTTTGATTGTTGAAATGTGATTATTTAAATATTATTATTAGTTTGATTATTGTTAGTTTGATTATTGTTAGTTTGATTATTGTTAGTGTGATTATTTAAATATTATTGTTAGTTTGATTATTGAAATGTGATTATTTAAATATTATTGTTAGTTAAATGTGATTATTTAAATATTATTGTTAGTTAAACGTGATTATTAAAATATTATTGTTTGTTTGATTATTGAAAATATTATTATTAGTTAAATGATTGAAATATTATTGTTAGTTAATTATTGAAATGTGATTATTGAAATGTGATTATTTAAATGTGATTGAAATATTATTGTTACTTTAATTATTTAAATGTGATTGAAATATTTTTGAATTTAAAATGAGATTTTGGATTGAAATGTGATCGAATTTAGAATAGAATGTGATATCGATCGAAATGTGATTAAATCAAGCTGTTGTGACATGGATATTGATTGAAATTCTGATTGTTAGTTTGGATAAGTAGAATTGTTAGTTAATTTGTACGATTTGTTAATTAGTTTCATGTTTTGGTTGTGCAGTATGACTCAGGCGGTAGCCTGTGAAGAATAAAGTGGACGATGCAGTAAAAAGTAGTACATAGGAACCGCACCCCCCACCCCAAGAGAGGAAACTGTGTGGCATACGCATTTGCGATGCATTCCGATGACTCCACTACAGATATAGACATCAGACCCCTCGCTACCCACAACTGCATGAGGCGGGTTAGTGGGTCACATCTCAAATATTGGGGCGAAATGATGCCAGCGGTCATATGTTCCGCCGCACAACCCCATTCGCCTGACCGCAAGTAGAGGACGATGATGACGCAGGATGATGCCGACCTCCTCGCTGACGCATTTACGTACCTGGGGCGAGGAAGCTCGTACTCTAGACCGGCGACGAGGACGATATTTCTTTACGTATGGGGACCTTCCCTACTGGCTGATAAGAACAAGATTGTTCCGTCGATCGCCAACGACAAAAGTTTGGTTAATATATTTTAGTCGATTGTGAATTTATTTCGTTTTGGGTCTATATTATCTATTTTTTGTTTTTTATTGTCAGATTGTGTGGAAAGGGGGTACCTAGATTTTGGAGCCACAGATACATTGTACTGATATTCCATTTCCGCTCTAACTATAAAGACATGTGCAAGAAGTTATTGGCGAAAATCTGGGAGTCATTCTTGGTAAGTAAGTATTCAATTTGTTTAGATTGAAATGAATTTGTAAGTGTGTTAATTAAATTTGTACTAATATTTTCTATATTTTTTATCAGGGGAGGTACAAGTTTGAGAATGGCGAGGAGCTACAGTCGAGCGTACTATTCCATGCCGGTAACAAGCAGCTGGCGGAGAAACCTGATGACCAAGGCGAAGCGCGTCATATCAAGGCGCACCGACAACGCATCGCATTTGGTTGTCGGGAGAGTCCTAGGTCAGACGGCTAGCCTCCCCTACGAGCGGAGGAAGATTCCGAATCTCGGCCGGACGACTCGAGCAAAAGAGAATAGCCGAAAGGCACGTAATCTTCTGAGCTTTGGGGAGGCTTTAATTGCAGGTCGATGTCCTCTCATCACAATGAGTAAAGGGATACCGATGCACGACGAGGTAATTGAACTTTTTTTATTTAATGTTGTTAATTCTTAATATTTTGTAGAAATTCTTAAATGATGTTTTTATTTTTGTTTTTTGTTTAGAAGAAGAAGACCGGAAAGATCCTTCACGTTAAGGTTTCCCTTGCGAAACCAATCAAGGGCGACAACGCAGACCTGTAGTTAAAACCTCAAAGCATCCGAAGAGGGCCAAAGCTAGGTAAGTTTAGTTTTATTTTACCATTTTTAAAATTTAAGTTTGTTTAGAGTTTATTTATTAACAATAATCGCCTTAATATTGCAGGAGGAGTACAAGGAGGCTATGCTCACTCAGCACGGGCTTGACTTTGATTTATGGGATCCCCGCGATTTTCTGACTTAGCTGAGCTGGTTTCCCCCTGTAAAGGCAAAGCCATGGGCGGGAGATTTCTGGGATCGGCACTACCTGGTTACGCATTGGCCGGCCGGGCCGGGTACTGTGAGCACCACTACCAATCACCACCACCA
Organism: Lithospermum erythrorhizon; assembly: GCA_019722365.1. NCBI lineage: Eukaryota > Viridiplantae > Streptophyta > Magnoliopsida > Boraginales > Boraginaceae > Lithospermum > Lithospermum erythrorhizon. The sequence goes on along the minus strand of JADFUC010002152.1, from coordinate 53,173 downwards.
CCACCACCGTCTGGTCAGGAAACACCACATGTGGTAGTTAATGCACTCCAAAGATGTAACCGACCAATCGACGGTGCATGCTCTACTAAATGCTTTGGTGCAAATGTCCCAACAAACTAGGTATGCTCTACCTCCGATTTTTGGGTTACCAAGCTTCCATCGAAAGCCGGGAGTGAATCGTCAAGTAGGCAAGATTAAGAGAGGATGCAGGCATTCCACATTCTCATACTCAACGCACTCACCGCCACAGTGAGTTCTCACGGTGTTGCTCAAGACCTCCCCAGAGCCGCAGCATCTCCACTGACCAAGAATACCTCCCTCAAATCTCTCGCAGACCCTCCCCAGGACGACACTACTAGCTTAGACTAGTTGATACTTTGACACATTGATATTTTTATTGTTACGTTGATACTTTGATTGTTTTATTGTTACTTTGGTACATTGATAGTTTTATTGTTTTGTGTTATTTTTAAATTGATACTTTGGTACATTGTTACTTTTATTGGTACATTGATACTTTGATTGTTTTATTATTTAAAGATGTTTTAAGTTGATTATGCAAATATATTGCGTGTTTGTGACGTGTTTGATTATATATATCTTTTCATGTCGTATTCTGTTTTAATTGGTTGCATTTCCAGCCATGCTGTGGCCATTAAAACCAACCGTTTTTTCTACAAGGATGCATTCTGGGCCGATAGCGCCGAATAACGCCGCCCGGTCCCCGACGCCAAGTTTATGCAGATAAAAAGTAAGTCAATACGGAATTCGGTTGGCTACTTGTATTCATATATTTTATATCAGTCATGGTATTCATATTCCCGCATATTTGAGTCGGGTTGGTGTCGAATTGCTATTTTGGTGATATCGAGTCGGTTTCTCAAGGCTCGTTAGCGCCGCAAAATTTTCAAAATGATCCATCTTCGCTATTAAGCTTTTTGAGTGTTTATTACATCCATTACATATATTATATTTATATAATGGTACGTAATGATCGATATAGTATTTATTTACTTTTTTACTACTTCAAGAATTACAATAACTAACGTTGAAAGAGATATGTAATGGATTATGTTAGTGAACATTGTATTATTTAACAAATTATGTATAAACACATTAAATCTAATATACTTATATCCACACCGACTTTATATCAACGCATTTATCGAATGTTATCATGTTCAACGTATATCATATTAATGATGACTTCCATTTCACATACAGGGTTGCCAAATAGCAAATTAATTTGTATCAGGATCTAATAATTGAGTTTAAATCATCTTTACGTAGTCAATGTCTACAATTATGATGTGAAATACGATACGATTTATAAATATATGTAGATGTCAAGGCCGGGTACGTAAGGCCGGTTTTCAAATTTGAGATTCCCAAATTTTGTTTTACGGAAGGAAATTCAAATTAGTTGAAAAGTCGGGCATCGGTCAAGGCTGGGCAAGATGTAATCGCAACTAGTTCTTTTAAATATCACACATACACATCTAATTCATTTCATTCTCTTTTTCTGCGTGATATTTCGGCTTTTCTAGCTCAATTTATTCCAATTACTAACTTTGCCCCATAATCATTTGTATAATTACTAACTTTGTTTAATTTTAATTTCTAGGTGACTTCAAATAGGTAATTTGTTCCATAATTATTTGTATTATTACTAACTTTGTTTAATTTTATTTTGTAGGTGACTTCATCTTGTTCTTCAATTTTCAATTAATTAGTTTCTAATATTTTATATTATATTTTTTAATAGAAAAATGGTTGAATTTATGGAGAAATTCTTCATTGGAGATAATTACTACCCTTGTTTCTTTGTGTTATTTTGTTAATAACAAAGTTTGATAATGAAATTCTTCATTGGATAAGTGATAATGATATATTTTTTTGGATTAATAACAAAGTTTTATATGTTTTTTTTGGATTATATGTTAATGATAAATGATAAATATATGACTTTTATAAATGATAATGATAAATTCTTCATTGAATTAATTAGTTTGATAATGATAAATGTGTATGTTTTTATAATGCTGGAAATTTTATATGTTTTTTGGATATTTTTTAAAGCCAACCTGCCTGCATAAGCATTTTTTTCTTAACGTGATTCCAGCTTGTCTGCCGAAAGTTTTCATGTTAAAAAATTTAATGGAATAATGATAATATGGGTTGGGCGGTAATAATGCTTGGCACGTAAATTTAATTTCACCTGCTCGAATTAGTCAGTAAACCAAGCAGGTCGAATTCATTTAACCAAACGGCACTAAACCCACTTGAGGGCCCTCACCCCACCTACCACCACTAATATTTATCCTTATCATCTTTGAGTTATCACAAAAAGAAAATATCTTCCTTCTTTCACCCACCTAGCTCTAACCTCCTCCACCAAATCCCTTGAATTTTTCTTTTCTTTCTTGGCAAATAGAAATCTAACTTCAAAATCTGCAGCCCCATCTTACAAAGCCAATGTACAGTTTTAATTCAAATCTCATCATTTAAAGCTCGAGTCGACTTTCTAGCATGGGCTTGATCTCATAATGACTTTTGGGATCCTGGACTTATTTATGGTATATAAATGTTATCTAAGCTTGGGCTTAGGGATTGTGAGGTGATTTTGAGTAGTTATCGTGGTTAGGTGCTGGTGTGTTGTATGTTGACTTTTATTGACTTTTATTGACTTTTCTTAAATTGACTTTAAAACGGTAATAATATGAAGTCAGAGGACTTTAATATAGTTGGATTCAGCAGGAATTATTGGTTTGGATATGGATAGTAGATCAAGTTGAGAAAGTTCGGGGAAAAGTTCGTATGGTAATTAGTGCCGAATCGAGGTCGTATTTAATGGATTAATTAGTTGTCAATCGACACTGATCGACAGAGCTTAAGATGTTATCATTGGGGTAATAAGTTACGACGAATATCGAGATTTTACGGTTGGCGATTTTATAGTATCGTTGAACGTTAAGCCCCATCAATTCAATGGATTGCCATAAGAGTCAGAATTTGGATCATGAGACGGGTATATAACACTGGTTTATATAGATGTTAAGCGGGTTATTCTCATGAATGTGTTATAATGTACACTTTTGAATGTGGTCGGTGACCGGATCTAGCACCCAGGACCCAGACAGAGCTATCATTACTACTTCGGGCTCGGCGCGAAAGTACAACCACGAATGGGACCTTTCATATATATATATATATATATCATGTTATATATTTTTCATGTGTCGCTTGAGACTATTCCCCCGATATGTGTATTAAAAGTGACTAGTGATTGATATTATTGTGGAAATCGTGGATTATGATTTATGTTATGAAATAACCGAGATTGATTGATATTACGAGATAAATTGGCGATTATGAAGTACGTTATGACATAATTGAGATTACGAGTTACACATGAGATAGTTTTGGATATAAATCATGTTATGAAATTGTAAAGTGTACGTTTGTCATGCTGTGGGTCACAAGGCCGCGCGTCGCTAAAGCAGATGCGCTTGAACGCTTTACGTGGTTATTTGCGTAGCGCGATCCCGACCGAGTGCTCAAAAGGTGTGCATATCACGGGTAAATGGATTCGGGAGGCTCTGTGCGACATTTATCAGGGCGTGAAATGGGTCGGGAAGATGAGTGAGTGCCTCATCCATTATTCGGCGGATCTCTACGCGTATTATTCGAGCGATTCCTCGTATGTGTATTATCTCGTGAGGCGGATTCTTCACTTGATGACTTCTAAGGCTACGAGATTGCTTTCCTTAAACGAATATTATGCAATAGTTGCGAATATAATCTCATGTGTATAGCCATGTAACATGGTATAAGAGAAATCTATGCCATGATGCTTATTTATTAAGTAACCCGACACGTACGCGTATGTTATAATTATAGATATATATAAGTACGAATATATGACGGGAATCGGGCCAGGTATTTGTATTCACTGCCAATATCTCACTCTCATTCTATAAAGCGATGCCTACCCAGTCTCTGTGAGCTTATCAAGCCAATCGTCAGATCTGCTACCGGTGCCTAATGCAGCAGCGCGCGTATTAGGAAGCTTCTCATCGGGCCATTTTTGTTGTCGAATTGTATATTTTTTGTGACCGGTGCGTTGTATTATATCAATGGGTCCGTTGTCATACTTTCCCTATGCCGTATTCGGATTTGTATTCGTTGTCTCGCTATTTTGTCGATGTGTCATTGAACACCGCTACGGAATGTAGAGTGTTATTTTGATAATGTCACAGGTCATATTTTTTTTATTTGTATCCATCGACGGTAACTCGCATACGCGCTGTTAACGATCTTAACTGTGGCGGCCAACTCGAGGCGGTCGTTACAATTTTGGTATCGAGCCTGTGTTCGTGGTCTTGCGGCGCCATGCGTGGTTATGTACCTGTGTCGATAGTTGTTAAGGAGTTGTCGAGACTGGGTTTTTCTTAGCTGGGTCCGGGACCCTTCCTTTCGTTATTTTATAGACCGTTGAGGATTTTCACCACGCAGTATGTTCAGGTGTCACGCAGGTGCAAGCAAGGCGCCAGCCGAGGGAGCCGCGAGAGGCGCCGTAGGCGGTGAGGTGCAGAGGGTAGAAAAAGCGTAGATGGTGTAGGTCGAATGCAGAAAATGTGGACAAATATCGCAAAGGATGAGCCTAAATAGAAAATACATGATTCTCGGGATAAATATCGCGGAGAGATCGAGACCGTGAGCGCCTTGCCGTTGGGACGTAGCGGAGTCACGAGTAAGTTATTTTGACCGTCAAGGACCCAAGTTTGGCCAAGGAGCCGATTCTCCTATCCGCATTGAGTTCACTGAGACTCGAGAGTATATTTGAGCCCATGGAGTTACCGGGTAGTCGAGGACCATATTCAGCCTACAGACATACGGTGGAGCTCGATCAAGTGAGAATGTACACCGATCTTTTGATCAAGGGCCGGGCGAACACCGGTGCCGCTGGACTGGCCTCGCGGGAATTATCGGGGAGCTTTTGTCTTAAAAGAGACATGTCGCTCTGTAGTAGAGAATTGATCCAAATTTCATAAAGCGAGGCAAGTGTGTGTATAAGTGATCACGAGAAAAGATTCAAGTGATCTCGCCATCTACTTCCTGGAGGTAATCCTACCGAGGGAAAGAGGATCGAGATTCGTGGACGGAATGAGCTGGGAGACGCGCGACCAAAGCTACTCAAGAATTATGTACAACTTTCCATGAACTACTGAATGACGCCATGTGTAGATGGATTTGGCCGAGTGTCCAAGCATGGTAAAAGAGGAAGACATGACGCTTCCAAGACGGTGCCGAGTTCGGTCAGTGGACGCCCATCACAGCGCCGCCGTTATAGCCGTAGCCGCTCGCGCTCCCCATTAATTTCTCGATTCAAAGATTAGCTGCTTTATGCCCATGTCTTTTTATCGGTCCGCACTCGGTAGAGTTATCATGTGAGCGCAGAAGGATTATGGTGTTGTGGTAAACTGGTCACGTAGCTGAATAATGAGACAGTGTTGTGGTCTGTTATCGATGTCGCCATGAAGGGCACATTGCGTGTGATTGTCCCTGCATAGAGGAAAGAAGCGTGAGTGCTAGCACATTTCCGTGACGCCTGAAAGGCAGTGAGGCTATCAAGGAAGTCGTGGAGGTCGATCCGGTAGAGGAAGTATGAAAGTTGGGGAGCAGTCGTGGTAGTAAGGTCAGCTGACTAGTCGATGGCGCCGAACTAGTCAGGCGAGTTTGCGCTACTCAAATAGAAGCTCGATTCTCAAAGTCAAGGTGTACTTTAAATTTTGGGCTGAAGCAAAGTCTTGTTTGATTCTCGAGCTACTCATTCTTTTCATATCTCAAATTTTCCCCAAACAGAATCCTAAAACTTGTGAAATGCTAGACCACTTAATTCTTACTCCGGTGGAAAGTCAAGTAAGATTACGAGTAATTAGAAATTGTCCTATAAGTATTGAAAATCAATGTTTGAGATAGATTTATTACCTTTTGAGATGAATGATTTTGACCTTATTCGGGAATGGATTGGTTGGGGAGACATCACGCGTGATAGATTGCCATCTTAAGAAAGATTGAAATATCTAGTCCTCGCAAATCTAAGATCTTCTTCCCTAGGCGATAGAAATATTCTTTCGCCTTGCCCCACGCCTCTAGTTGCCCATAAGATGAGAAGTGATGTGTTGGCTATCTTGCTCATGTCGCCGACACAAGTAAGGAGAAGGCCGACCAGGAGTATATTAGAGAGAGTATAATATGTGTTTCCCGAGAGTTGCCGGGACTTCCTCCTCGCTGTAGAAGGAAGTTTTCTATAGAATTAATTCCCGTACTACTCCGATTTCTATGGCACCTTATAGAATAAGTTCTCGCGAGTTGAAGGAGTTGGAAAACGCACTGCGTGAATTGTTGGATAGGGGATTCATTCGACCAAGTAGTTCACCTGGGTGCTCCGTGTTATTTGTCGTAAGTAAGGACGGATCTTTGAGGTCGTTGCATCGATTATAAAATGCTTCGAACAGCAACAATTAAGAATCGATATCCGTTGGCTCAGAATTGATGATCTGCTTGATCAATTGAAGGATGCCCGGTATTTTCTAAGATTGACTTCAGGTCGCTACCATCGCTTGAGGACAAGGAATACATGTATCTAAGCCGCATTTGTAACAAAGAGGCATGGGCACTACGAAGCTTTTGGTAACGCCGTTGGGTTGACAAATGCCCCCTCAGCCGCTTATGGACCTTATGAATCGGGTGTTCCGCCTTACTTGATAAATTTGTGGTGGTGTTCATTGGAACATATTTTGATACATTCCGTAAATGGTGGGAGAAAGATGGAAGATACCAGAATCAAGGCTGAGACTTGAGGAAAATGAATTATATGCTAAATTTTTCAAGTGTGAATTCGCCGAGAAAAGTGCGCCATGTGATTTTGTGAGAGGGTATAAGTGTTGATCCTCAAAAGAAGTTGTGGATGAATTGGGAACTAATCTACCAAGTGTTAATAAATACGAAGTTTTCTCGGTCTACTGATACTATCGGAGATTTATACAGGACTTCTCAATCATTGCCACACCCATGACCAGGTTGACCAAAAGGAGTTCCATTTGTTTGGAGTGAGGATTGTGAACGTTGCTTCAATGAGTTGAAAGAGAAATTGACTACCGCCAAGACACTCTTCCGGCCGCACGCGATGGCTATGTCAGGCAATGACGCCACATCGTGGGTCAGATCCGTGTTAATGTCAACATGGTAAGGGGCGGTAGCCTATGCATCGCGACGCTTGAGAAATCATGAGAAAACTATCCAACGACGATTTGGAACTAGTCGCACGTGTTCGCATCTTAAGATTTAGAAGCATTATTTGTATGGACTCGCAAAATTTTACCATCGCAAAGTTTGAAATACCTCCTACACGTAGAGATTTGAATCGAGGCAAATAAGATGGATGGAGTTTATCAACATTATATGTTTCCATTGAGTATCATCCTGCTAACGTGGTAATGGCGAACAGTCGTGTGGGAAGATTATGAGCCATTAAATGAAATGTAAGCAACCTCAGTGTTAATTTCGAATCGAGTCGATGGCGTTTGTTGGCACAAATAAGAGTTCAATCGGTTTTTTATCGAATACTTGAGGAACAACAAAAGATGAGAAATTGAAAATAATTGGAGAAGTGAAAAGCGGAAGTATTGACTTCAGGCGGCAGGCGACGGAGCCCTTGCCAACGCATTGCAGATTATTCGCGGCTCTATTCTCCGGAGTCGAAAGGGAGATTTGGACGAAGCTCATAATGCTCCATAGTATGCATGCGGTGGTACAAATATACATAGAGACTTAAGAGCAAGTGGTATTGGTGGCCTAAATACGAAGAGGGAAATTGCCGAATTTGTATCAAAATGTCCTGACTTGTCAACAAAGAAAATAGAATAATCGACATCAAATAAGACAGAACCCCCTTCCATTCCGCAGTGGACTCGGGAGCATGTTACGATGGACTTTGTTTTTGGAATTTGAGACGTTGAGAAAGAATGATGGCATGGGCGATAAGGATGACTATCAAAATCGCCTCATTTCTTACCAATTAAATCGACTCAATGTCCTCGGCAAATAAGCGAGGTCAGACAGACCAAATTGTGTGATTACACGGAGTGCCGGTATCCATTGTTTCGCATCGTACATAGTTCACCTCCATTTTGGAAAGGATTTCAAGAAGCGACGGGACGAGGGTCAATTTGAGTACATCATTTCATCCACAAATGAAAATGGTAACAATTCAAACATCGGAGGATATGTCATGGCCCGTGTGTTGAATTCTCTGGGAATTGGATGATGAATTGCCTAAAATGGAGTTTGCATATAATAATAGTTTCCACGCCAAGATCGGATGGCAACATTTGAGGCATCAGACGGAAGGAAATGAGAATTCAAAGTTGTTGGAACGTAAGAGAGAGCAGAAAAAGTCATGAAGGTTCTCGAAGTTAGCCGAGTGTCGTATGAGAAAATAAATTGATACAAAGAACACCCGAAAAGGGCATGTGATAGATAAAAAGATGTATGCGCATCGCCGCGGATTTAACTTGAAATTGGTGATAAAGTATTCTTGAGAATATCCCCTGGAAAGCGCAAGGCTGAGATTGGGAAGAGAGGAAAGTCGAGTCCATTTATATATCGTCCGTATGAGATCAAGGCGTAGCTGGTCCGTGGCCTATCGCTTGGCGTTGCTCCAAAGATTGACGTAATTCATAATGTCTTCCATGTGTCATGTTTGAGGAAATATATCCTAAACTTAATCCTATATCTTAGAGTCACAACCAACTGAGCTTGGGGAGACCTTACGCATGAAGAAAACCGCAAAGACTTCTTGATCGTATGAAAAGTGTTGTGAAATAAAGTTGTGGCTTTAGTGAAGGTGTTGTATGCAAATCAATGAGTGGAGGAAGGAACGAGAGGAGGATGTCAGAAATCAGTATCCACATCTTTTCGGAAGCGTATTAGTTTCTAAACTTTAAAATATAATATGTGTAGTATATGAATTACTATGAGGTTGAGTAAGTGTATTGGGTACGGGGCGCGTGGGTGTTGAGTAAATTTCGAGGACGAAATTTTATTAGGTGGGAGACCGAACAACCCTGCCCGTATAAGCATTTTTTTTCTTAATGCGATTCTAGTTGCCCGGTTGAGCTATGCCAGTTAAATTTTTTAACGGAATAACATAATATGGGTCAAGCGGTAATATGTTTTGAGAATAGAAATTTAATTTGACTCGTGTTCGAATTCAGGTTGGTAAACCGAGTATAGGTTTAAATTTACGAACCAAACGACAAACCCACTCAGAGCCCCACTTCCCACCTACCACCACTAATATTTATCCTTTATCATCTTTGAGTTATCACAAAAATATCTTCCTTCTTTCTAACGGTCAACCTCCCTCTCCACCAAATCCCTTGAATTTTTTTTTCTTTCAAAATCTTGTTCCCATCTTAAGTTAACAAAGGTATGAGTTTTAATCTTCAAATCTCATCATTTAAAGTTTCGAGCTGACTTTCTATATAGCTTGACTTTGTGTTGACTTTTAGATCTTTGATTTTATTTATGGCAAATGTTATCTAGCCAGTTTAGGGATTAGAGGTGATTTTGAGTAGTTATTGGGGTTGAAAGTGGTGTAAGTCAGATGTCGACTTTATCGACTTTTCTTAAATTGACTTAAATGGTAATACGAGGTTGTGAGGACTTTAATATAGTTGATTTGGGGTGCATAGAATTATTGGTTTGGAGGTTAGGATAGTAGAGATCGTATGAGAAAGTTTGGGAAAAGTTCGTATGGTAATTAAATATTGAATCGAGGTCAGATTAATGGATTAATTGGGCTTATCAATCGACACGGACGATTAGAAAGCAGACAAGTATTTGCCGTAATAAGTGCGTGATGACGAATATTGAGATTTTAATGAAGTCATGATCGATTATAGTACGCTGGAATGTTGTAGCGTATATCAATCTTGGGAATGGGGATGTTTCAAGTAAGAGTTGTAAATTTGACGCGAGACGGGTATAACACTCGGGTTTATATAGATGTTAAGCTGCTATTCCCGGAATGTGTTATAATGTATAATTTCTTTGAATAGGGCCGGTGATCGATCTAGCACGAAAGACTCCATGTAGCTATCATTACTACTTTGGGCTTCGGCGCGAAATACAAATTCAATGAATGGGACCTTTCATATATATATATATATACTGTGTTATATTTTCATGTGTCAGTTTTCTGAGACTATTCGATATGTGTATCAGGTGACTATGATTGATATTATGTGAAAATTGTGATTTATGATGGCGTTATGAAATAACCATTTGATCGATATTATGAGATGTTCATGATTATGAAGTATGTTATGACATAATTCGAGATTATGAGCTGCTACTATGAGATAGTTTTGGATATAATTCATGTTATGAAATCGTGTGCCTGGCCGCAAGGCGGGCTGCGTGTCACATGGTATCGCATGCGCATGTGCTTGATTTCTTTATGTTATTTGCGTAGCTGTGGTGACCCCCGACCGGAGGCTCAAAAGCGCGTGCATATCACATGGGTACTCGCGATTCGGGAGGCCTGGGCGCGATATGCACATCGGTGGTGTAAATGTCGGGAGGATGGAGCGAGGCCTCATCCGATTATTTGGAGGTGGATTCCTATATGTATTATTTGGAGGTGGATTCCTCGTATGTGTACATCCGGAGGCGGATTCTTCACTACGACTTTCAAGCAAGGCCGGTATTGTTTCCCTTAAATGAATATGCAATAGTTAGCTTTAATATAATTCCCATGTGTATACACAGAATACGGTATAAGAGAAATCTATGTGCTATGTGGACAGCTATTTATTAAGTAACCCGATTAATGTACGTGCATATGTTATAATTATAGATATATATAAGCATGAATATACGCGACGGAACCGCCTTTGTGGTATTTGTATTCACTGCTTAATAGCCGATCTCTATTCTCTATAGGCGGGCGCTTTCATGCCTAGGTCTCTGTGAGCGATCGTTGAATTGGCCGAGGATCTCGCTTAGCCGAGCTACGTGAGACTGGCAAAAGAGGCGGTGGTGGCATAGTTCTCACTACTATTTTTTGCTGTCGAATTTATATTTTTAGACTCATGCTATTGTGACATATCGACGGGTCTGGTTGTCATACTTTCCCTACGCTTCTATCTTGACGGTATTCCCGTTGTTCCGCTATTTTGTTGGATGTGTTGTTGGAACACAACGTATGGAATAGAGAGTGTTATTTTGATAATGTCACAGTCATATTTTTTTTTATTTGTATCCATCGGCGGTAACTCCGTATACAGTTGTTAATGATCTTAACCTGCATGGCTCTACTCGAAAGTGGTCGTTACATTTTTGTTGTGATTGTATGAACTGGGAATATTATGATTGTATGGATTGAGAATATATGAATCGCATCCCGGATGCTGCAATACATTTTGCAGTATCCTGGATGCTTTTTTTCCCTGGAAACACAACAATGGCGTCGGGATTCAAATAAATAAATGCAGCACTAGCCTCGGGATGGCGTCGGTGTTCAAATAAATAAAATTATTACTAGCCTCGGTTAGCGTCGGGTATAATTAAATTAAATAAAATTGGGCGTCGGGTTGGCATCGGGTAAAATTAAATCAAAAAGAAATTAAATAAACTTTGGAGTCGGTTTGGCATCGGAAAAAATTAAATAAAAATAAATTAAATAAAAATTTGCGCCGCTTTAGCAACGTTAAAATTAAATCAAAATAAATTAATTAAAAGTTGGTACGGTCTTGGCCGTCGGGAGTCGGTAGTCTGCATTAAATTGGGCTTCTTAGCGCCTAGTAGTGGCACGTATCGAAATTATGATCGAAATATAGCTGCCGGGTATTTACCGATGCCAACCCGACGCTAAAGTGGTCATAGCATCTAAGTTGGCATCGGCTTCCGACACTATAAAGTCGATTTCAGTAGTGTTAGTAGAAAAAAAATTCGAAAAATCACAAATCCAAAAAGATTATTCAGTCTAATTCAATATCATATAGTAAAAGAATTAATTAAATTACTGGCTCAGCCGCTTGCCTGCAATCCACATGCCATGCTCGTTTGCCTCGAATTTTGTGATCTGTCGATTTGCCTCTCATTCCATCTTGTCTCGACGGCTCTCATCCCATTTTTTTCATATTTAGAATTCATTTTCAGCCTAAAAACTTAAATGACTATTTTCTCCCCCAACACTATACACTAAAGTATACGGACTAAAAATACAATGTGGGGACACATTTAAAATCTTTTGCATAATTACAATAAAACCTCACCCACTTTCTTCACACACCCACCCTCCCCTAAACTTTACCCCCTAATCTTTACCAACCACCACTCCTTACACACTTCAGTGGCTTAGCCCAAAAAAATTGGCCGGGTTGGTGAAAGTTCAAGGCAACGTTTTAGAGGGAAAGTCTGTGGCTGCTGCAGAAAATAAGCAATGTTAAGAATGGCGGAATTTTATTGTAATTTATATGTAAAAAGATTATGAACGTGCCCTAGTACTTTAGTAAAAGCAAGACAAAATAGTCATTTAAATTTTTAGTCAAAAATGAATTTTAATGTGAAAAATGGGATGAGGGGTAGCTTGAAACAAAGATGAAAAGTACAGAGACGCCTCGAAAAGATAAACTATAGGCATGTAACGACCCGCCCCAAGTCACCGCCTGGTGTGAGTCATTATAATCCGAACACGTAGCCACCAAAATCGATGGACAACTCGCTTAAAACTACTGCTTCTTCAAAAACTGATTACATATAATATTTCCAAAATGATCACAGCTTAAAATTTACAATCCATCAACTAATATCTAACCAACCAACCTATATATATATACAACATATCCCAAATAAATAGTAATGCCATACAAAAAGAGAGTGTGCGATCGCATCGTAATACAAACGACAATCGCCGACAAGAAAGTTTGAAAATAAAGTACAACAATCAAAACATTTGACAACACATCAAAATCGGGACCGCGAGATCATCTCCGCCACCCGACGCCACCTAGCCACTCTAACAATCCTCCACAGTCTCCCGGCTCAACTAGCCGTCTGTCAACCCGTGAAATTAAAATGCCACCCAAAATGAAAAGTGAGTCACCGCGAAATTCAGTGGGAAACTTACCAATCGGGTGAAACTTCTTTAAACCATACGCCTACTTCCATTAATAAATTAACATGTGAGTCAAATACGCTGCATATATAGATATATAACCGGGAATACTACCAAAGCCATATTTATACTTACAAAGAAAAATTCCTCTACATCACATGGCATAGATGTAATATAGGGTCTCAATAATGAATACAACTCACCGAATAAAAATCACACCAAACCACGAAATTGGCTACCACAGGACCCAACAAACTATACTCTACCATCAATCACTATCAACTAGATACCATCCGGATTCTAACTCCCTCGATGCACACATAAGCTCAACCCGTCGATCTACAACGCCTTATAACAAGTATAAACCTCGATAACCAACGCCTTATCACCGAAGTATAAAGTCGTATAAACAACGCCTATAATCGACGTATAAAGTCGATAAACAACGCCTTATACCGACGATAAAAGTTCGGGATACACAACGCCTTATACCGACGTATAAAGATGATACACAACGCCTATACTCACGTATAAAAGCTGATATACACGCTCTTATACCGACGTATAAAGCCGATAATAATAACGCTCTTTTACCGACGATAAAGCTCGATACACAACGCCTTAGATACCGACGTATAAAGTTGATACACAACGCCTTATAAATGACGAGATAAAGTTCGATACACAACGCCTAAAGAGCCACCTAACCCATAACCATCCTAATTTAGGGTCATATCCTAATACTCAAGTCACTCAAGTCATACATAACTCTAACTCATCACCTCTCAATAACCATCTACTCTACTCCCAAACAATATCCAAAGACACGCCTAAAACATCTCACATTCTAAATGTAAACACAATCACGACAAGCCACAGAATACATAAGTGCCGACAAGGGCACGTAAATCGAAGTATAAGTCGGGAGTTCAAATTATTACTTACTTCAAGAAATCTTCAATGTCACAATAACGCCATAATCATAACATGGATCACACAAATGAACCACACATATTCATACCACAATAACATGAATATCATTCTCACGTAATCATAACACAACGATGTACATCATTCTCAATCGCATCACAATAACATGTTCACACAATTTAACGTGGCACGTATAGTAACACCCGTGAGATAACTACTCACCTCTGCTAGCTAGCACAAAAAGTCCTCAATGGTCAACGCGGACACGGAACGTGCCCCTTCCCCGCGGGGTCAAGGCCTAACAACACCCGTAAAGTATACTCAGAACTAGTACCAAGAATTACGCTTCTAGAATAAACATTACCAATTTAATCGGAATGATTTCTAAACGGTCTAACATGACGGATAAACTATCGAATTATAATCCCATCGGACACAACCCAATCGATCCCGCTAAAATTCCATCTTATCACTTTATCATTACAAATCAACTTATAAGTCATTCTAGTTAATCACAGATCCCCTAATTAACAACCTATAATTCAAAACATCAATTACAACTCAACTTGAAATTAACACGCTTTTCAACCTAACTCCCTTAAATCAATTTTAAATAACCAATTTAACATCACAACAACTACAATAAGGTCCCAATTAAACCTCTACACATTTAAAGTCTTATAAAATTATCACCCAAAAAAGTCAACCTAAAACCAGAAAGTCAACTCGACCATAACATCCTTAAACCACCTCTAAATCATGAATCTATCACTTATACGCATCATAGAACCCATAACCAACTAAGATTCATCATAAATTGAATTATGGAAAAGTCAACTAAAAGTCAACTATGCTCTAAAACCCAAGAAATATCTCAAAAGACTTGAAATTTCTAAAAATCTTTAACCTCAGTTATAAGGATGGGAGAACGATATTCTACAAACGATCTCTTTCAGCTGGAAATACAATCGGGTTATAGTAAATCAAGAAGAAATTTTTCATGGTGGGGTCAATTTTGGCCCTATCATGAAAGGAGCAGCTAAGCATTTAAGCATGAAGGAAGAGTAAGTATGTATAAATATTTAAAGATTCCAGTCCCGCCGGCTTTAAGTAATTTCTCCGCTTATCGCACTTAAATTTCAACGAACCCGACTCCAAAGATAAAATTTTTCCATGGCAAAAACTACTAAATTATAAATGTAATTGCTAAAAATTCATTTAAATAATATTATCATCAAAATTATTTATACCCACCCCGGTCCCACCACCGACCAAAAATTTAATTTTTTTTTTTTTGTAACGGGTTATTACAGGGCAAGCCTAACAAGATCGCAAAATCATGGGGGCAAAACCAACACAAACGCATAGCTAGGGGCAAAATGCCTAATTAGCTATTTACTATATCAAATAATCTCGCCCAAGTATACTTATAATGTACCAAGTATATTTCCATTTCTCACCACCAGCCTTGAAGACCTAGAATTACTTTTCATTTAACAAAAATTTATTATAAATATTTGATGAATAAATCGATAAAAAATCAGATAAATTCAATTATTTATTCAATTAATTTACAAAAAATTTGAGAAAATGAACCCTAAAGCAAAAAAGAAAAAATCAAATCTACCAAAATCGAAGAACAATTGAATCCTAAATTGTTTGAACCTGAATTGGGGCAATTGAAAAGAGAAAGAAGGGAGAAATGAAGAGAATGCGTAGGAGAGGGGTGGTTGGTGACGTCATCGTCGTCTTCTCCCATTTTGCACGATGAGTTTGATGGAGTTGTATGGAAATCAATTCCTTGGCGATGTACTTTTCAGTCCCATCTTAGAAGCTCACACATATTTGTTATAGATCATCTTATGTATTGTAAGCATCTTTCTTATATAGTTATAAATCATTGGATTATCCTATAAGTTATTTAAGGCATTTCACATTTTTTTCATTAACTAACATATATTGTATGCAATGTTTGTGAGGAATGATTACATACTTCTATTTGAATTAAGATGAAAATACAAGTATACCCTTTATAAGCACCATGCTCATTAAATTCTGTAAGCTCCTAATGAGACTCTTTACTTTGGCCCTTCTTCCCTTCTTTGTTTTTTCTTCAATTTTTCTATTCCTTTTACTTTTAGATTTTATATGTAGGTCAGGGGTAAGTTTTAATTTCGAAAACTCCTTAGGCAGATTTAGGTATTTCGAAAGTGAGGTGGATAAATTTAATTTCTCAAAAAAATTGTCATATGAGAAGCGCTATACAAGTTTGAGTCTTGTATACCGCTTTATAATAAACGCTATTTAAGTTGTCTACTTAAATAGCGTTTTATATTTTTGCACTATCTAAGTCATTTTTTCATTTTCTTTTCGTTTATTATTTTCTTTCTGAATTGCTATGCGCTATGCAAGATACACACTTGCATAGCGCATAAAAAAATGCTATCTAAGAGGTGTTTCCTGAGCCAAAATCTGTAGTAGTGTGAATTTTTATCTAAAAAAATAAAATATGTAGTTACCTTTCTATTTCAGCCATGCAAGACTCTAAAATAAGATGTAGTGCAACAACTCCTGAATTTTAAAAAATTTAGAGTTTATTATCCATTGATTACTCCTCAATTAGAATAACCCCTAATTTTCTCTACACCCATTTCATTTCTAATTTTGAATTTGCTTGCAACTCCACAGAGTTATCTCAACATTCACATACCATATGTGCTATAGACATTTGACATCTTATGAAGATGTTATGATGTTGATATTTCACTATAAACACTTCAATCTATGTTACATAGCTGGTCTTATTATCATTTTATAATATTTAACATGACCATTTGCGACATTTCAAGTTTTAAGATGTTGTTTATCATATTTTAAAATTAAAAAATATATAATTAATAAATAACCTATAAGCTTTTTCCACAAAGATAATTGGTGAGTGTGGAACTAATGATAATCAATTATTGAATCATTTAAAATAAATAAAGATATTTACCTGAGCACTACAAGGAAAATAATAAAAATTGTCAATATTAGATATAATGAAATATTTCTATTATCACGAAATATTCAATTAATTTTGAGATTCATGTAACTCACGAAATACTCAATTAATTTTATTTTATTAGAATTCAATTTTCAAGGTTAAATATTTCCTTGTAGTCATCGATTAAGTTTCGATCTATATTTTTTATTGCTCAAGATCCATTATCATTCATTTTCATGTAATTAGCGCATTTTTAAAGGAATGTGTATATATTAATTGACTATATATGCTAGATACATAAATTCTAGTCTTTATTTGAAAAGATGGAAATATGTCCTGAAGACTTTTTAGTTAATCATGCTATTTAATTTGTTTTGTTTACATAGTGTTCAACAACAACAAAAATGATGAAAATGAATTTGGATGAGCATTTTATGTTCCTTAATAGCTTGTAGGGCTGAAAAGCTCCCATCATATGTTCCTTGTTTGCAGGAGGCAACTTATTATAAGTAGTGCATTATAAAGTTCTTATTAGAGTATTGGATGAGTGGTATTAAGATACGAGTCCGATCCAAGTATTGGACCTATTATATTAAATTAGATTTTATTAGATTTAAGTTTATTATCATAAGATCGAGTTAAAGATCCCGAGGAAAAAAATTTCAAGCAGCCGGGCGGGTGGCTTACCACTCATAATCGCCACCACGACCCTTTTATCTGTTTTTTTTATTCTCTCGAACATTCATGTTGTTTTTTCATTGTTAGGTGACAAATATATAGTATATGTTTTTTGGTGTCATTGTTGAGTCTTTATCCAAATCAGAGATTATGTTAAGCCTCTGATCTTTGAAATTCTTTCTTATGGTTGAACATTATTTGTGGAAGATCAAGTCATCTTGGCAGTGGAGCTATTCTAGTGTACGAAGTCAATTTCATCATTGTGTGATGATAACTAATATGAAGTCAATTTCATCATTTAGTGTAATCTTGCCGTCGACGAACCTTGGCTTTGCTTATTCGAAGTTCATAGTTATGTTTTTAGTTGAAAAGTGTTATTGGTTGACGAGTGGGCATTGCTATCAATGATCCAGCTTATCGTTTCTGCTAATGGGCTTTATTTTTAACCCATCCAAGCGTTTGATTGATGGTTGACGCTTTGTTTGCGGTATTCGGGTGGTTGGCTGAAAGCATGTGTAAAAGAAAAAGCGACAGCACTCTTTCAATTATCACCCTACATATTACGAGGGAGGGTGATGGTGCACCCTTCAGTTGTCACTTCCCACATCGCATTTATCGTCCTCCTGAGTCAATAGAACTAACGATCCAAATCGGAGCCGACAACGGACGCTTGTTATACAATTCAAATATTTGCTTTTCACGGCGAAGAAGTCTAGACCCAAAGTGACCTCGCATCTAACCAAAAGCAGTATTTATGTTTTTTTTTACTTCTTATTATTATTGTTGAAAACTCATGAAAATTTTATCAAATTACCATGAGTTTGAGGGAGGGTATTAGAGTATTGGACGAGTGACATTAAGACACGAATGCGGTTCGAATATTGGGCCTATTATATTAGGTTTAGGTTTTCTTAGATTTTTGTTTATTAGTGATTTGCCTATAAATAGTTGTAATCAGGACAACATTATCATCAATAATATTCTCTCCTTAGAATTTATCATCCGCAACTACTTCAATTTGCTTATATCTATCGAGCATATCATACTTAACTATTCCTCCATCCCATGAAAACTGTTTAGTTTTGATTTTCTAAAAATTTAAGAGATATAATATTTTAAAACTAGTTGAAGTTGACTTATTTCTTAAAATGAATGTAAAAGTTGTTTACCGAGGTAATTGTCGAATGTCTCATAATAAGACGAATAGCGTCCCCACAAGCCGCCATACAGCTTAATCCCCTCGTGAAATACATAAAGCTAGATTTTGGTCCCCAAACTAACGTCACATTTAATCTCAAGATGGATTTAACGGAAACTTGCTCGTGACCAAAGTACAACTTCAGACCATTTACTGAGACTAAACCTACTGCAGAATACTATCAGACTAAAGACAACTCTCGCGCCATTATCGCATCATTTCAAGAATTGTACAAATAAGAAGACCTAAGAGCATATGCATCAGCTCTCCTAAAAGTTATAATAGGGGATGAAAAAACTAAAAATAGATAAAATGATATTTTTTCAGGTCTCCTAAAATAACTTGAGCTCCTAAAACAATTTGCACACACCCCAAATTTGTATCGCTCTCTATAATATTTTTCTGATATTGGACATTTTCTTTCATTAATGAAAATCTTGAAATACAAGATTTTTATATTTTGGGTGAATAATGAGGAAGCTCTTAAAGTATATACATAAAAATCTAACTCTTAAATTAAAAAAAATGATGATTTTGAATGTAATTTAGAGGAAATTTTAGGAAAAATGATGCAGATGCTCTAAATGTATGCACATGTCAGGTAGACCAAAAACGGGTTATAGATTCAAGAATGTTGTTTCTAGTACCAAGGCATGCATGACTTTCAGAACTTGCTGTTTTAATTTAGAGTTAAAATAAAATGAACTAACAGTATGAAATTGGAACTACGGAAATTAATAAGGGCTCCCAATTAATCCCCTTCTTGGTTTAAACCAAGGCAGTGCTTTGTTGATGTAGATAATAGAAAAATGTCATGTACACACAATTAATACTCTGAGATTGTCCATGCTAACTTGAAGACACTAAACACTGAGTGATAATTTAAGTGCTCTGACTTTTGTGCTGCTGAAATTGAAGTCTTTCGTCATGCGATCTTTTACCTTCTCTCTTCAACATATCAAGCAAGAAATCACTCCAAGTGTCAATAGGTCCAGGCAAGCACCAATGCACACAATCATTATACAATGTTACATTTCCATTAGGCCAATGTCCATACCTACTAGGATGTCCATCAGGCCTCAACAACATTGCTTGTGTAGTATCAAGCAACCTATATCTCAACCCCTTGATTTTCCCCTGCCTTTGTGCAACCTTAAATTCTTCAACTTGGGTAAGATAAAGGTCCAAGCTTGCACCCTCCAACACAATCTCATTGCTCCTAAACGGCTTTGTCCGTACACAGTCTCCCCCATTATTCCATTCCCCACCTTCTAAATGTGAAGGTGTATAAGTCCTTAAAATGGTTAAGCCCTTGTAGTTCTTTAAGCTGTTGATGGCGTCAAATGCTGTCCGGAATGCTTTCCTGTAGCCATAAGTCATGGGGAAGTCTACGACGTTCTCTACTTGGCAAAAACGACAACCTACTAAACGTCCTTTTTCATAGTACATACTCGGACGATAAAACCAGTGTCCTGCATTTAGTATCACATAATCGAATTCTTCGATTTGGGGCACCCATTTATCATCAAATTCATCAAGATGGATACAGGGAAGCCCTGTGTGGCTTACTCCATCAGCCTCTCCTTCTTTCAGCTTCACCAAAACTGGAGACGAGAATGATGCAAGGGTGAAATTGAAGCCTCTATACTTCCATCTTTTGAAATTCTCATCTGTGCTGTAGGATTCATCATATGGATATTCCACCTGATAAAAAGTAGCAAAACCAATTATGTTAAACTCAATAAATTTGTAACTACTCCCTATCTCAATTTAAATGGGAAATAGTTCATCCAATTCACTTTTTTTTTTAAATCAAAATATTTAGATAATTAAATAATCTGCACCAAACATTCATTATAGGTCAAAAAATATTTTTAAGTAATTAGGTAACCCTTTCAATTAAATTAGGATAGAGTTTATGATATATTCAATTCAACTAAATACAGTATATAAGCTTTCATTAATATTATTATATTATTCAATTGACATGAATAGAAATTTGATCTTGAATATTTGATCTAACAAAGTAAAATGTATGGTAGCTTGGCCTAGCAGAGCAGTTTTGTCGGGCATGGTTGATGCACATGTTATATGTTATAGAATTAAGCAAAGATGTCTTGATGTGATTATTGTACATTATTGTAAGAATATATTCCATACCGTAGTATATATTTAAGATCTATAATTAGAAAGGGGCCAAAAGTTGTGCACGTTACACGCCTTGCATATAGTCAGAAATGTCTCTCTATTATTAAGACAATAATATGACTGAATAATGTAGATAGATATATAATAGCAACTCGACAAAATCAAGCAAGATTAACAATGAAGATTGTCCTCTTTTAGGTTAAAAAGTTGGAACGAATAACTTTAGTCACGTTTATTTTAAACTAGTAAAATCCACGTACGTTATAATTGTACGTGAATGACATGCAATATGTAGTACGGATTTATTATTAATTTTTTTTTAATTTTCATAATGAATGATTTGATAATTTAATTTTCATTTTTGGAGAATTTTAGTTTAATTGAGATTATATTTCCAAAAATGTTGATATAAATATATAATTTTTCTACAAGCAAGCGATAAAGATTTTTAAAACAAAAAATACATTTCAAAAAGAAAGTAGTAAAGAGGAACGGAGGGAGTATAATCTAATCGATTTATTGTGATGAATTGATCACCATTGTTGGTGAATTATGAAGCTTGAAGCTTCTGAAATGATTCGGAAATGGAGAAGAAAACATAAGAAGAAAGTCGAAGAAGATGAAATAACGGAGAGAGTAGAGAGTAGTAGTAGAGAGAGAGAGAGCTATTATTCACCAACCGATTTTTTACACATCACACGTATTTATACGCTGGCCCAATCAATACACAACATGTGACTAATTAAATGACGTGATCAAGCCGACTACCTAGTCAAGTTACAACTAAAATTATGAACAAACCGAATCCCTAATTGTAACCTAACGGAACTTTCCCAAATCGATTAGATCTTCTAAAATCATCAATCCTAAACTCCAATCAACAATTGAGCTTCAAAAACTACACTCCAAATACATATTCATTATCCCCTTCCCGCGAGATGTCAGATCAAGAGAATGCCATCTTGAACAATAACGAGGAATGTCAGGGAGTAAGGCAAAACTTCGTGAAGCATCTACTAAATTGATCCTTCGTGGGAACAATCTATCTTTATGTGTTTGGTCCTTTCATGAAAACTAGGCTTTCAATATGAAACGGCCGACAGATCGTCATAGTGTAAATGGGTATCTCGCTTAGTTAAGGGTCGCCTATATCACTAAGAACATATCTAATCCATTTCGGGCCACACATAGCGATACCGTACTTAGATATTCTACCTCAAATTGATGATCTAGATAATTGTATTTTGCTTCTTAGACTTTCATGAAATAAGAGCTCCTCTCATCATAATGCAATAACCAGTCACATATACGAGTCAAAGTACATTTGGCCCAATCTACATCACAAAAGGCATTGACTTCCAAATCTATATTAGTTGGGTAGATGAGACCATTTGAACTAGTGCCCTTTAGATATTTAACAATGAAAGTTTCCATTCTAATGGCTCGTGGTCGACGCCGCATAACCCACTTAAATGGTGTACTCGAAAAGATCGTCTCAAGCGAGTAAAATTAAGATAGAGAATTCGACCAACTAGTCTCTTGTATTGGAGTGGATCTTCTAATAGAGGAGAGGTCAGGATTATCCTCAGATTCCAGTCTTGAACTAGTAGAGTAGTGACAGATTTAGCCTACTCCATGTTCAAATCCTTAATGATATCCTTGACATACTTCTGTTGTGAAAGATACATGCCCTCACTAGACCTGGCTATCTCAATGCCCAAAAAATATATGGCAATTCTCAGATCCTTTATAGTGAACTTGTTGTGCAACAATTGCTTAACTGCCACCATATCCTCCTCTGAAGTTCCTGTCAACAGTATATCATCTACATAGACCACTAACATTAGAAATAATGCTCAGTAGTCAATGTAAACAAATAATTATCATGATAAGACTGTTTGAAACCATAGCCAATCAAGGTAGAAGTAAACTCCACAAGACTGTTTGAAACCATAGCCAATCAAGGTAGAAGTAAACTCCACATTCCATTGCCTTAAACCTGTTTTAAGCCATGCAGTGGACCTATTGCTTTTACATATTTGAGGAACACAAATTTTATTTCATATCCTTCTGTAGAGGCAACATGTATATATCTGAAATAACCCGAATTTTTATGATTTAAGCACAATTGAGTATTTGCCTCTACTTAAAACAAACCTGCCAACTAGAATGTAAATGTATAGCTAAATACTACTCATCTTTTCCCTCCTAGCTAGAAATCCAGACGACACCTGATACACCTCCTACTAAGCACGTCACCTCGTATTAGCTTTTATTTTTCTTCAAGGTTAAGCAATCTCCTTTATATACAACTTTCTCATCCTTTCTCCTTCATTTTGGCCGAAATTTTTCTCCCCTCTTCCTACAAAAATTTTATTTTCTTTTGTGGTTATTCTATTAAATCATAAATCCTAAAGCTTGCTTACAAGTTTTGGAATAAAAGGTTGAGTATCAAAATATAATGGGACAAGAATAAAATCGCTGGAGTATTTGGCTTAACTAGAGGTGAGTACTCCTAATGCCAAGTTTATAATCAATATACATTATCAATATGTATTATATATTTTGGATTGCTGTAAGTGAATAACTCATTAGAAAGAATAAGAATGTTGGATACAATAATTAATAAGGTACTTATATATATATATAGAAAGCACTATCGTAGAGGAGATTCGGTAAACGTGGATTCTCGATTATATGAAGTTAGTGATGTTAACTAAGACACGGTATAAGTACGAATGGGCTTGATTGAACTAATCGTTATATTGAGAAATTATGTTGAATATCAATATATGAGATATTGAAATATTATAGATTTGAGATATTATGATATAACCATATATGGGTAAAGAGTTTAATCTTTTATGAAATAACGAGATTATATGGTTTATGAATGTAATGAATAGAAAGCAAATAAATCAGTTTGATGATGTATTGTAAAGCGATTTAGATGAAAATACCAAAATGAATTGTTGTGATATTGACGAATATAGGATTTAAGATTTATGGAGGTTATGTCAAGATAATATGATAATAGAATGTGGTAAGATTATGAAAGTTTATGTATGGATGTTGAGTTGTATTATACCGATATGAGGAAAGTTAATAATAGCCAAGTGATATTAACATTATCATTTAGACGGGTTATATAAATTAGATGTCGCTCATATGATCGATAATCTTATGGTTTGCAAAGATGAAATGCTGATATGTTTTGATAGTATATCGATAACTCTGATCAATTCATACGACGGTAATACCTCAAATAATAAATATACGCACGTGAACATGTTAATGAGTCTATTGTACTTGAACTCATAATGGATAGTAATATATGAAAAGGAACGCGACACTAAGATAATAAACGGCTTAGATATAAGCAAAATGTAGACATTATCGTAGGTATTGATGATTATTGAGTGATACTGAAGTCGGTTATGTATTAAAATAATTTTATGATGGCCATATTATGAAGTGGATATGATTTGTGTCAGGACTTATTACGTGATATGTCCGTATTTTGAGAATCGATCATCCCATAGGATCATCGGTATTTGTAAATCATCCACCAGAGGTCCGTATTTGTTAGAATCAACGCCCTATACTGGGTATTCAGTCTCCGAATCAATCTGGCCATACGACATGCGCGAACTCTATTCCTGTTAGCGGTTCTTGGTTCCTTATCCAGTTTGAGCAAGGCTCCGCTTACTCTGGGTGTAGAGTAGCGGCTTGGTATGTATTTTGTTGGTCCCTCTCCCAGTCAGAAATGGGTATTCCCTCCCGCGGGTCAGGTGTGTATTCCCCGACTACTGGGGCGTAGTAGGTAATGGGAGAGTCAGTATGTTTGTTGATTCGTCATTGGTGTGAGTAACGAATGACGTTTCTCCTCTATTAGGGCGAGACTCTAATAAATAAATAGAGTTATTAAGCTGCTTATGTGACGTGATTTGAGCCATTTGATGTTACCTATTATTATGAACATTTTGTAAGTTGATTGTATTAAAACAATAAGATATTAAACTACTATGATCATAAGGAGGCGGACTGAAAGTGATATGAACAAAATATGTGGGATATATAATAAAGGTAATTATCATGATTATGAGATATTATAATGCTTTATATATGTGCCAATAATACGACTTCGTTATATTTAGTATTCACAAATTTTCACCATCTCACCCGCTTCATTTTGGGGACCCCTGTTGCTGTTTGTTGTTCGTGAAAGTCAAGATTAAAAGACGCTGTGGCGATGAGTCGAGTAAAATCATGATTCGAGGATTTAAGCGGTTAGATATCCTAACGGTCGCCGCAGCTTTGTTTTATGTCAAAGCACGTATTAAGAAATGTGTTGTATATGATTTGTAATATTGAGTGGAATTGTGAAATGTAATGTCATTGTTGTCTTAGACTTTGAAGTGGGCATAGTCACATTGTATTTTTCTGCTCATTTTTTTGGCCTGGGGACAGAGTGTGAACTCTTAATGTTCATGTTGCCGTGAGCCTAACTGTGCCATTTGACTGAGATTGTCAAGAATAATATCTCAACCAAATAATCTATATATAAAATGTATTATTAATATACAATTGAAACAATTGCCATGACTTTAAAGCAACTAAGGCTAAAACAAGTCTAATAGTTACAAGTTTGGCCACAGAGGAAAAACTATCAAAATAGTCTACTCCTTCTATTTGATTATACCCCTTAGCCACAAGTCTAGCCTTCTATTTGTCCATAGTCCTACTGGCCTACACTTCACCTTGGAGTACACCTACTTACACCATAGGTTCGACACTTTGTGGTAAGTCTACAATGTCCTAGGTCCTATTTTTCTTCCAGAGCCTTTAATTTCTAAGGCCAAGGCCTAACCAATCCCTCAGATAATCTCTGCTTTTAAATGAATGTGGCTCCGAACCTTGCTGATTTATAGAAACCCAGCAGCGTGGAACTAAAACCCGGCAGAGAATCAAGAAAGCTACAACATTTACATAATAATCATTCAACCAACTAGGAATCATTTTTGTCTAGTAGACTGCCTCAAGGAAGCAAGCAACAACATTTTGAGAAAAAGGATAAGAATAGCTCCTCGTGATAAAGTTAAGCATCAATCCGTGTAGCTCAGGTGTAGGGTGGACATGTCCTATGTTTAGTGGAGGCCGATGTACACTTCATCAAAAATAGCATCGTGAAACAAAAGAAGTATGAACCGTATAAAACAATCCTCTTTCAACCCAAGGTCACATTGTTCAGAACTTAGAAAACTGACTAAAAGAAAATAAATTCTCATGAAAGACTACATCCGTTGACGTGATGTGACCTTTAATATTGAAATCAAATAAAATTTTGGTAAGCCTTTGGCCAAGAGGATGGCCTAGAAAAGTCTGTGAAAGCTCTTGGCTCAAATTTGCCTCTCACAGGCTGTGAAAGCATTCGAGCAAAACATAAGCACTCAAACACTTTTAAATGCATTAAATCTGGTTTGGCATGTTGCAATACTTCATAAGGTGATTTCCAGTTCAAAATTTTGGTAGGCAGTCTATTTAAAATGTAAGCTGTTGTTAAAATTGAGTCTCCCCAAAAATATTTTGGGAGATCGGATTGGAACATGAGAGATCTACCAATTTGTAACAAATGAACATGCTTAATCTCTACTCTACCATTTTGTTGAGGTGTGTAAACACAAGACCTCTACTGCACAATGCATTTTTCATGCAAAAAACCAACAAATTCTGCATTTGTAAACTCAGATCCATTATCAGTTCTAAGAACTTGAATCTATTTTTGAAATTGAGTTTGGACTAAATTGTAAAAATATTTGAAGATACTTAAAACTTGTGTTTTAGCAAATATCATAAATGTCCATGTTGTCCCGCTAAAATCCTCAACTATAGTCAAAAAATATTTTGCTCCAGTCTTAATTTGTGTCTTATATGATCTCTAAAGATAAGTGTAAACTAACTGAAAAGCACTTGTTGTAGATGATGTTCTAATATTAAAGAATAATCTGTATTGCTTTGGGACAGGACAAACAAAACAAGGATTACTAGCATAAGCATCATCATGTACATCGGGTGACTTTAGTCATCACAAGGTCTGACATGTGACCTAGCCTATAATGCCACGCTTGGGCATCAGCCATTTGTTTTTTTTTGTATTTGTACTAGAACAAGTACAGAGCAATTAGGTACATCACAAATTGGTTTTCTAAAGTACTGGAATTAAGTATGTAAAGACCTCCAAATGCTCTTTTGCAACTCCAAGAACCTTATGAGTCTTAGAACTCGCAGAATACATCAGTGCTCAAGTGTAATCCAAATAACATTCAGACTCTTGCTTAGCTATTTTATTTATAGAAAATCTGTATTCCACATGGCACATATAGGTAGCTCATAGACCAATAGTTTTCAGGAATGGAAATTGTGGCTGCGTAGCTTTGCACTTCGTTTGGCTTCGTATTGTCGTGCAAATTAACTCTTTGGCTACGATGTCGTCAGATGTTAAAAAAAGATTTTAGATTACCACACATACGAGGGTCAAGCTTCACTATCAACAATCCAAGAATTACCATTTAAGTTCCTTACTAAATTTCATGAGTAATGGATTAGAGCACTACCTAAGAATTCTCTCTTTAAGTCTCTAGCATATTAGCCTTTGGTTGTTGTCATATCACCGCATATGCTCAGCCCATCTCCTTCTCAGATCATGCCAGCAATCATGGCTCCCAAATTGTGACTGGCCCTCTCTAGAATCTCCTCCATCTTAACGGTGTATCTCAAGCAAGTGCACTCACTAGATTTATAACATTAAATGCCACATATCTTCCTATTCACATGAACACTTTTCCCTCGTTTTAGCTAATACTTAGTTGGATAGCCAATTATCTCAAACAACTTACCTTCATGTCCTTCCACAGCATCATACTTCTTTAAATCAGAATCCTATCCTTAATTTTCAAAATTCATCCTAAAACCTTTGATCGGCGTGATGGAAACCCATGCATATCAAGTGTTCACTTGCATCACATTATTCCTCGTGAATGTGATTATGGCATTTGATTATTCCTAACCTAAATCGCTTGAAATATAGAGTTTTCTCAAGCAGAAGAGTTAATGCGATATGGACTTACATTTTTTCCACATTGTCACCATAGAATAGGATTTTGACACAGAATGAAAGATCCATGGACAAAATATAATCTATTACTTCATATTCTATTATCCAAAACCCATAAAGTGAACCTATTAAACTTTCTTCACTATTACTATACAAAGCCATTAGGTTTTATACAAATCAATTCATCCCATAGCCTTTTCACCTTGTTATAGTAAGTAGTTACCTAATCTCTGAGCCTCCCATTTCACCCTGCTAATGTTCCCTCCTAAGTTCACATGTTAACCCATATCCATTACTTCCCTATACATTCTCTTTATCCTCCCACAACACCTTAGCATTGCAGAAAACAACACAAGCTTCTTCCCTAGTTCTACATACATAGCATTCATTATCCAAGAAATTAATAACTTACCTTCTCCATCGGGTTGTAATTCATACGATCCTCGACGGAGTCTCACTTCTCCAACAGAACTCCCAGTTTGTTCATTTCGAAAGTGCGATCATCATTGATCGACTCCATGATGTAGTTATGTTCAAGCTAATGGACTGGCTACCAATACTAAAACTTAGAATCATTTGAATCATGTATAAAACGGATTCTCTAGTTTGATCCTCGAGATTGATTTCTACTTTTTGTCGATTATTTCCAAATCAGTCTGGTTTGATTTTCACCTACCCATTAAAAAAAAATTATTTTGTTTAATAACCCGATCTCTATGATGTACCATACAATCGATTTATCAGGATGAATTAATCACCATTGTCGCTTAAACATGAAACTTGAAGTTTTAAATGATGCTAAATGGAGAAGAAAACAAGAAGAAAGTCAAGAAGACGAAGCCAACGAGAAAGAGTAGAAAAAGACAACGCTCTGGTTATTCACTAACCGATTTTACACATCGCTCACACGTATTTATATTAATCGCCCAATCAATGTACCACATGATTAATTAAATGACGTGATTGTCGACTCAAATAACTGCTAACCTAAATTATGAACAAACCGAATCCCTAATTGTAACCTAACGGAACTTTCCCAAATCGATTAGATTCTCCCAAATCATCAATCCCAACTCTAATCAACAATTGAAGCCACAAAATTACAATCCTGAAATTTACATATTCATTATAATCTTTATTTTTAAATGAAAAAGATAAAGACATATGGACTTTAAAATAACGATATAAATAGTAACTTTAATATATCAGTATCATGAATTCATCCCAATAAAATATTTAATTTATATAGGTATTATAATAAATAGTTTAAGATTATATTAAATAAAAACATTCAATTCTATTGCTACTATGAACTCTAAAATATTAGCAAGCATGTCTAATTTTAATGGTTAAAAATAAAAATAAAATTCGATGCATAACTTTGATCTTCAATCAAAATTATCATAATAAGAATTTTATTAAGAATATTATCTTTGATAATTTTCACCAAACATTATACAATATATATTATAAATATATGTAAAGTAATTTTACCAAAATGTAACCACCCAACCATCGAAATTTAAAACTCAATTATGATCAGTTATGGACGCAAGTGAATGCCAGATATTTATCCTCGAATTTTTCAATTATTGACTTTTAGTGAAGAGAGTTAAACATAATATCACATAATACTCTTTAAATTGATATGTTTGAGTAATAAATATTTTTGAAATAAAGAATTATTGTTAACAATTAAATCATTATAATAAAAAAAGTTAATTTGTAATTGAAAATAAATAAATACAAATTTACATAATTACAATATCTATTACTCGTTATATATAGTTAATTAGCGAAATCGTCCCATAACGATTTAAATCATGAATCGTTTGTTCAAAGTCGGTCTTATCACGCTTTTAAGGCCAAGGCTTTGGCCTCTCATATAAATGTCAAGTTAAAACTAACAACAAAATGAGGGATCAAACGCAACCCAAAGTTCCACTATCATGACCAACCGAACTTTTGGAACTTTTATGGGACCAATCGCAATTTCGTCCCACTATTTGGGACCATTTCACCATTAACTCTCATTATATATACCTACTCCGACTTATTAGTGACCTAAAAGAAGCCTTATTTTATTTTTATTTTTTTGGTAATAAGTGATGCTTTTATTAATATGTCAAAATAATTACAAAAAATAGAATGCTCTCTAAACAATCACTCTAGTTCAAAGAGAGAGCATCTCATACAAAAGTCACAAAACCCTCTTATCCAATAAGAGTAGTATCCCATAACTCACAAAACAATCGACTCCAACCAAATTCCCACTGACTAAAAAATTAACCGAGGCCCTATAACTCCATTAAGAATCGAAGTCCTAACCCAACCAAGCACCCCTATATAAACTTCACCAATCAACCCCCGACACTCTTATAATACTTCATTGATGTCTCCGCTTTCTTCTCTTGCTCTTAACTCTTCCCATCAACCGCAGTGAAAAACAAACTAAATTCAACAACATAAAGCATAACCTCACAACACCAACCCTTAATGATGAAATCTCATATCCGTAAACCCCAAAAATACTTAAACCACCTCATGCTGCATATTACACTCATATTGGAAGATGCCCAAAGAGAACTGAAGAGCACCATTGGTCACGCCATTATGGAGATTTTTTAGTATCAAGGAGCCGCGATCATCAATAGCAAGATAAGCTTCTCCAAATCTCACTATGTCCATGGGGATCCGAAGGTTGACCACTCTAAACTCTCGCATTCCCTTTGATACCACACATCCCACATGCATTCATCCACAACCGAACTTGCTATCTGTGTAACGAGATCTTAAGCCTCCTCAAACATATCCTTGAACTCTAGCTTGGGTTATGGTATGTTTGGTATCCGGCGAAATGATACACCCTTTGACAAATACGCATGTGTAAAAAAACTATGATTTCCATCTTGACCAATATAACCTCAAAAAGGCATGTCGAATTTGAACTCATGCTTATAACGCCCGCCCGGCGCTAATCGGTCGATCACATTGGGGATTTGACGGACTCCACCTCACAAAACCACCGCCGTGTCTTTCCAAAGACGCTTTTGTCCTCACTCACGGGCCACAGGAAACTTCCAAATGTGGTCACCCATCCTAGAATTACCCCCAAGTCAAGCACGCTTAACATCGGAGTTCTTATAGGATGACCTTCCGAAAAGAAGACGATCTTGACGGTATGAGTAGTATCAATCAAACTACATCAAACATATCACACAATAATACATTTTAGTTCTCACACCGGACGGCCCGCCTCGATACCATTTGTAACGCCTCGGCCCGGCCCACCGGCCTACGTTATTAGATTCATTGGACCGACCTCACAAAACTACCACGGGTGTTTCCTAAAGACGTTTTGTCCCTCACTCACGTGTTTCAAATGAGAAACTTCCTCAGCTGGTCACCCATCCTGCACTATCTCCCGTATCAAGCACGCTTAACATTGGAGTTCTTGCATTTGAAATTTTCCAAGAAGACGATCTCACTGGGTAAGTAAGTATCTAATCAAATCTATATCAAAACATATCACACACACACACAATATTTTTGGAGTCGGTATTACAGCCTAATATTTCTCTCTAGTAAATTCTCAACAGCTTAACGGTTATGCACTCGCTCAAACACAAAATACTTCACTTTTGGTTGGACTTTAATTTACTATATCTGCTTAAAAACTCTTGAGGTACTGCATTTGAATTGGTGATGCATTATTGTCTCTGTTTGCCCCTAATCGCTACCTCGCATGCCATCAGAATAGTGAATAAGCTTTTCAGCTTTTATTACCATCCCACCTCGGGTATATCTTCGACGATTTAATCCTCGCTTAACGGAATTGATAATAGCTTCGCAATCAATTAGGTAAAACAAACTTCGAATTTTACTAAAATCCCAGACCCCAATCTTTGTATTAATTAATTTCGCAACTGTCAAATTTTGAAAACCATCAGGATAGGGAGTTAATAACCTTATTAGTAAAAGTATGTGAAACCCATTTATGTTCCCATACATTGATGTATTTACCATCTCCTAACTACCACTTTGTTCTTTGTTTCATGAGGTCCCGGACAGATAAAATGCTACGCCAAGTGTAACTCGGTTGATTTCCCAATGAAGAATTCGTAAATCACCCCTCGAGGAAGTACCTAGCCTTGGAAGACTTTGGACAGATAGCGCGGTACTCGTGATCAACTTCCGTGCTTCCTTACAGTAGCTTGAAACACCGAGATCACGAAAGCCCAATCCACCATCAATTTTTGATTTGGCATAATATATTCCAAGAGATCCAATGTACATTTTTTGTATTAGTCAAGATTCCTACCTTAAATTAGCTAGATGTGGTTATTTCATTACACACTTGCATCAGTAGCTCAAACACTCGCATTGTATAAAGGGATCAACTCTAGAACTGATGTAATGAAGACTTCCCGCCTCGTGACAAAGTACTTAGGGTTTCCAATTAGCTACCTCGCCTTAATCTTTATCAATAGAAGCAAAATCTACTGGATAGACTAATAGTAGCTGGGAGACCCAAATACTTATAATTGACAAAGACTTCAAGCATGCCCAGCATTATTTGGAAATGCTCCTCCTCAGAGCTCCATCAACATCGGGGCTAAAAAGAATCGTAGACTTTTAAGTGCACTAACCACCGACCCAACCAATTTTTGTAAGTTGTCAAAATACGGCTTAAAACCGGCCGCCTCTACAAGAGTCTTACCCAATAATAGTGGTATCATCAACAAACATTAAACGAGTCATAGGCGCCATGCTCAACCCAAAGAAATCCCTCAAGTCAGCTCCACTACGGTTATCCCATTTAACAATGAAATATAAAGATACGGAGAAATGGATCACCTTGCCTCAAACCCTCCTGTGTCTAATATAGCCAGATCAAGTAACCATTAATCATCACCGACAAGTTACGGACTCATAATCCATAATTGGGGATACACCAACTTTGTGCTAAACCCTATCCTAACAAGCATAGCCTAAGAAATGACCATTCCACTCCGATCACATGCCTTTAAAGCATGTCCAACTTAATCGGCATTTGGAATCCTTCTTTACAACTTTTCCTACTATTTAGAACATGGTGAGCCCATACGCAAGCAAAATGTTATTGGCGACGAGCCTCCAGTAACGAAAGCACTTTGAGTATTTGAGATAATAAGGAGATATTTTTAAGCCCAAGAGCTGCAGTCTTGGATATTATTTTAGCAATAGTATAAAGTGCACAGTGGGCTTAAATTGAGCCACAGTAATAGGCCTCTCCACCTTAGGAATCAAAGATATAAGGGTAAATCTAAACTTCCTAAGAAAAACGGTCATTATTAAGAGCTCAGAGTCTTAGGTGACAAACATCTCCTCCTACTATCTCCCAAAGAATGCCGAAACAATAATGCCGCATTCCATCCGATCCTCGGGCCTTAGTTCTCTCAGATGAAAAGTAGGCATCGCTTTTATTTCTTCACTCATAAATGGCCAATCCAACCCCGAAGCATCACATCGCTAAGTCTATTGGGACCAGATTGTAGCAAGCCAATCCCATTATCTCGAGATTCTCATGAAAAGCTTCTCATAGAATTGGTCAAGCAATCTTGAATTGCGAAAATTCACGATGCCACGCCCCTCCCTCATTCAGAACGCAGCCGATCGTGGTCTTCTTTCCCCGCAGTAAAAACATCACAGTTAAGGCGCATCACCTTCCACCCTCCATCTAACAAGCACATTTGACACCAACAAAGTTCATCCTGGCCCCTTAACTCGCTAATCTCTCCTGCAAAAACCGGTGGGTAAAGAGCCTTCAAGGTTACATCGATGGTTCCATGTCAGAGAGCATCTAACCGTTGTTGCTTCTCCTCAATGGACACATGAACCTTGCCTAGCGAAGCCCTCTTCCACTTAAGCCCAACTGAAATCACAAATACTTTCAAACACTTTTACCTCGGTCTAACTCTACTTTTGTCCCACGGACGCTGATAACATCCTTACCGTATCATAAAGACAATTCATCCTTTTTCAAAGAGGAACCCCGTGGTTTATGTACCTACACCTCCCCTAGTCCGTCTCCCAACTAAGAAATAGAGGCAAATGGACGGGAGGTATGTCGATAACGCTCCAAAGTAACCTGAGGGAATTTATCCTTCCAAGCTTTCTAGCAAGACATTTGTCCGCCAAAATTTTCTCCGTAGAGTTTGACGCGATGTGAAGTTATTACACCAAGTAAACTTAAACCCCGGTATTCAACATCCACCATCCTACGCTTCATTAATTCACTTCGCGGAAATTATCCATTTTCCACTTCGTCGATGCCCTTTACGGGAGACATATTCATCCTCACACATCACTTCATTAAAATCCCGCATAAAAATAGTAGGAATCTTCGAAAACCCATTAACAATTCTCATGAGATTCCATGAGTAGCACATTAGCCACCTCAGAAGGGCTATAAAAACCAACAAACCTCCAAGTTTCCAAATGCTCATCCGAAATAATAGCTTCAAGATGACGAGCTGAGAAGGATTTAACTTACAGCTTAGAGTTCTTGGCCAAAGCAATGCCAAACCTCCTTTATGACCCCTAACATCAACAAAGAGCATTCAAAAAGCTGAGCTTCCTCAAAATATGATCCCATTCATCCTTCCAAAGCTTAGTCTCGATAAAAAAATTAAGTTTAGGGTTTCTTTTGAAGTCACTAATCCACTAGTGACCGAATTGCCCGAGGGCACCTAAAACCCCGACAGCCCAACATAAGAGACTATTTGGATCACTAGGGCAGCCTCACTAAATCAACATTAGAATCGTATCGCCGCCCAATCCAACTCCTCGAAATAGACAGCCTTTCTTACTAGGAGAAGTTCTAATGCCGTTTTCATAAGGTCAGTGCCTTTTTTCTTATTCAAAGAATTAGTCACCTTCAAAGACTGAGCCCCTAACAGCTCTCAAGTGATTTAGTCAAATGCGGCCCCCACTATCACCCGCTTCTTATCCTCCAAATCTAATGGAAGAAAACATGCAATATCATACTCACCCTCCTTGACAAATTCTAAGTCCTTACACCTAATGATTAAACATAGCCATCGAAAAATCTCCTTGATAATTCTAAAACCATCTTTCAAAAAATAAAACCCTTACATAGACGCTAGCCTCACACGCCACCAAACCTTCTCACGATCCTCCTCCTCCAAGAGAACCATTTGACCTTCCTCCTCAAATAAATTGCATTTCAATAAGTTTTGAATAATTTCGATATTTATGGGGAAAAAAGAAAGTAAATAAAAAACACCACAAAAGAAATATAGATTGAGATATGGAAAATCGAAAAGATATCCTAGAAACTTCAACAGCTATCCTTTAAATAGGCTCCACAAAAACGCAACTCCCAAATCAAAATGATACTAGATCCCTTCATATACGCCTCAACTTGAAACAAAATCAGATCCTCGTCCAATTACTTTAGTAAAGAAGCCCTATTCTTTTGAATTGTCCAATTACGAGAAGAGTTAATGTTTGATATTGGAATTCAATTCTAAACCTGTCAATTGTCATATATTCATATTATTCCTTACGTACATGTCGACGACTATTGCTTATTGCACATAAATAAGAGGGGTGCATAGTTTGAAACTTTGAATGATTCATTTGTCATAGGAATCCTTAATATTATTCTAATATGTGTGATAGACCCGATGATACCTGATGGATGATATGTTAATTGTAAATAGTTAATTTTTTCTGTCAAATTATTATTTTAGCCCCTATATTTGTAATGTGATAACATTTTATAAAGTCATTTGAAAAAGAAAATAATTATTTTACAATTTTTAAAATTGTTTGGATGTGTTTATAGTCCGACTCACCTACCCCATCTCTTAAAACTATTTCGAAAATGTCAATGATTCCTTGCTTGATTGCTTCTCGAGGTTTCATTGATCACAAAGCAATTGTCTTCAAGTTAGATCTGATTGATGCATTATATATTCAGAATACAATATTTGATAAAATTATAGTGGGATATATAATTAATTGAAAGTAAATTTACTGAATGTCTTTACTATAAGTAATACTGTTGATTTTGGGTCAGTAAATATATGTTTATGATTGTTATATTCTACTATGTAATAATGTAATTTCACTTTTAGTATTAAAGTTCATAAAAAATAACAAATAAATGAAATGTTACCATCAAAATTTGGAATGATACAATTACAATCTAATGACTATCAACTAAAAGCAGATGATAGAGCATAGGATCTCTTATCTAAAAGTAATAGTAATACAATATGCTTTACTACTTATCAAATCATTGAAAAATAAGGTGAATAGGTAAATTAGTTGAAAAGAAGTTGAAACAAACTAATCCTAATCTTTAAGGCAGGCAGAGCGCAGCTACATATAAAAAGTGTAT
This sequence comes from Lithospermum erythrorhizon, assembly GCA_019722365.1. Classification (NCBI taxonomy): domain Eukaryota; kingdom Viridiplantae; phylum Streptophyta; class Magnoliopsida; order Boraginales; family Boraginaceae; genus Lithospermum; species Lithospermum erythrorhizon. Next base: position 16,520 of record JADFUC010002152.1, on the reverse strand, counting down.
ATATGTCAAAATTAAACAAAGACCAATAATTAGTTTCAACTAATTTGCCAACTGTTAGTTTCCCATTCCTCTCATATTATGTGGCATAACAAGGATATAATGTTGATTGAGAGGAAACATATATACTTATGAGGATGAAAATTAAACAAATATATTTAGACATGGCAACATATATGATTGTCTAGTGTTAAAATTTAATGGTTGATTCTTCAAATCTTGAATTAAAATATTTTTATAGATATTATAATACTTTTTATATGTGGTATAATATGGCTTGAAAACTATATTAAATGCTAACATGTTTAATGTACTTTATTATTATTATTATTATTATTATCATCATATGATCATTTTAATTAAAATTAAAATTATGTATATAAATTAAAACTACAAAATAAACATCCTTAAGTTTTTATTATTGAAAATCAACTTCCTTATCCCGAATCAAGTGTTCAATATCATTATAGGGGCGTGAAATGGAACTTACCCGGGACAACATGCAAATAAGGGACTGCAATTGATTCCTTCCCACTGAATCACCGACAAAAGCCAAAGATTTTCCTCTGACAATGTCCAAGAATTGATAAGGATTGAAAATAGGCAAATCACAACCATCAGGCTTCCATCTCCATTTCATGAAATCTAAATCAGGCCGTCCATACTTGATGCAATTTTGATGCTCATGAATTGCCCAACATGTTTTGTTTGTGTAATAAGGAGCTTCTGAATTTGGAATCCATTCTCCTGTGAAAACGTCGCAGTTTTCGAGTTCTTCTACTTTTACTGAAACATCTTCTCTTTGGTATGAAGGAGTTAAATTATTTGATGACATTTTGGATATTGTTTGGGGTTGTTTGGATGATGGTTTGTAACAATATGAGGGAATTAGGCCGAGGAGCAGTAGTGGTAGTGATACTAAAAGGATTGTTTTTCGAGTTTTTTGAGCATTTTTGCTTTTCCCAAACAGAAGCTCCATTAATATAAATTTTTATGGTAAAAGATGAAGACACTCAAATATCACAGGAAGAAGCAAGTGGGGGTGTGGGAAATCACTGTATTTTTTACTCAACATTAGTGTGTTTTATACGGTTGGTGGCTGATAGGCTATGATTTTAATATTTACAATTCTCAGATATTTTTAATTTACTCCCTTCCATTTTCTCCCAAAACTATATTTTTATTTGCAGCACTCCATACACCTAATTTTATAATGAAACGACTATATTCTTTAAAATATGATTGAAGTCACTATTTCGTCTCCTAACATTAAAAGATAGCAGATGAATGACTATTTTCATTCCTCCCCCTATTCGCAGCCAGTAGTAGTTGTAAGCTTCATTGGGGCTTTGAAAAATCGACATTTCATTAAAAAAAGCCAGACAGCTGGCCGCCCCCACCCTACCCGCCCACCCCACCCTTACTCCTACCTCACAGCCCCCCCACCCCCCTACCCCCATCCTACCCGCTTCCATTATGCGACTATCAACACCTTTTCTTCTTTTCTTCATTAACACACACGACGCTGAAATCCATTCAAAACAAAAAAATCTCAATTTTCAAAACGAACAAACGCATCTGCTAATCACAGCATAATCTTACAATAATGGCTGGCAGTAGTAAAGAATGAATAGTAGGCTTAATCGCCTAACGTCTGTAGAGATTTTACAACCCACTAACCAATCTTTTGACTCCAACCTCCAACAAGCCCCTAAAAATGTCAAAAAATCTATCAAATTAAAATTATACAACAACAAACTAAAACCACATTTACCCTAAAACCATAATCGAAAAAAACATCAACAAATCAACATTTCCATTTACTTACTTGAACTCAGATCAAGTAGTGGCTCGAGATTCGATAAGCATATACTCAATCGAAGTTCTAACGTTTATGAGGTACATACCTGACCTTATTTTCTCATCATTCATAAGCACACGCTTGTTTGATTTAGACGGAGTTGAAATCAAGTAAGATTTTGGGGTTGTTTTTTTCTGGCTTTCTACATTGCAAAGCATTATCAAGAGATCTCAATGCCATTTTTTCAAGCTATTTACTTGCAGGCGTTTCTAAATAGCTATCGTAAAGCAAATTTGATTTTCCAACAAATTAATCACCAATTAAGACACAATTTTAAAAAGGTAATCTCGAAGTCCTCCCTTGATCGAAAGACATATTTCGAATAACTTGAAGAATGCTGCGCAGCCTACTGGTTGCACTGCATAAAGTCGAAAAATCAATTCCTCTGTTGAGATATATAATCACGGATATCGCTTACTAACGCCAGAAAACAAAGTTGTGAAAAATATATAAAAGAGATTTATAGGACGATAGAAACTTTACGAAGTGGCCCCGACGCTATTAACGAAAACGTGACTTCAAAGTTGTGTTTGGTAACACAGCTTAAGGAATCTATTCTAAAATAATAAAAAATAAAATAATATAAAAAGCAAAGAAGGCCAACCTAAGCCGCAAGGCGGGCGCAAGTGCAGGGACGGGGCGGGTCATGTGCAGTGGAAAAGGAAAAGAGGCAACACTATACACTTTTAAATAAATAACAATTTTGCCCCACCTAAACTTCCTAACTACTACACTCTCAGAATAAGTGGCGGGCAAATACCATTTCACACCCTATACTTTAGGCGCAGTGAAAAAATAAATCATTTTACTCAAGTGACTAACGTGTATTTTATGGTAATATAGTCATTTCAATTAACGAAAATTGTGCCAAGGAAATGCAGGTTTTACCTATGTAATAAGACAAGCGCTTTACATAAACACTAAAACCATAAGATAAGTGCTTTTACGACCCACCAAGCCTTTTTATATAACGATGTGAATATCTTTATTATTGATTTTGTAAATCTGTGATATTCCTGACATCACACTTGGCCATCCATGAAAAATTATACGTAGTAGAGTGTTGATAACTTCGAAAACGCCAAGATGGAGAAAGAGATTCCTTGCCCAAAGATGTGGTCTATGTGTTTTTACACAGGAGCTAATTTGTATTTGTTGGGTTTTTAACTTTCTATAAGCTAACTTCTTCAACAACACTTCATTTTTATTTTCAGTAGACGTGGCCCGCTCGTTATCGCGAATCTATCCGTACTTAATCCAACACACCAAAGCTCCTCAATCGATTTAACGACGATCACATTATTTTGATCCACTGCGCCACGACTTTTTAAAAGAGCCGACAGTCTTAGCTTAAGACGTTAATTACTAACTGTACTAAATACCATCATTCTAAAGAAACCATCAACTATCAGCTGATCAAATCAAACCTCGATTTAATCTACGCAATTGATGTCACTACACGGCAGACGGCGCTAGATGCCAAGTTGCCATCCATATGGCACCGCCACGTGTCAAGCCAATCCGATCTGATCCGAAGTCGTGTCATTGACCCGGCCTGCTCAAATCGAACCAGCCAACCAGCTGATTCCACTGACGCCATCTCCTCCGAAAAGTCGCCTAGTGGCCGACGTTATCACGGGTCACTAGCCATTAAGCTGCATGGGACTGAATATCGTGAATCCTACCTGGCCGACCTGCCCGTGCAAAGCCCATCCGAAATCTGATCGATCCAACATGCGATCCGGTGATCCGAACCGATCCGAACTGCATTCAGAATCGGATCCCATCGCGACCAAACGATCCTGACCGCACCCAAACCGATTCCATCTGCACGAAAAAACTAAACTTATTTATGTGATACTATTCCGAACTGGATATCGATATCGGATACTATCGGATCCGATTTTTGATCGAACCGGACCGGTTTCACTGATCCGTCCGTCCGTCCGATCCCCGACCAAACCAGTTTCAGTCCTGGACCAAACTGAACCTATCCTGCCTCCGATCCAGAAAATCGATCTACATCATGCCGCATCACGCTAATTTTATTGTCCGGTTTATTCAAAAATGACATTGCTTACTGCTTCAATTTATAAACTGATACAAAAATTAATTGAGAAAATTTCTCAAAAATCAGAAATAGTATTTGAAATTTTTTCACATTGAATAATTTCGAAAATAATTATATTTAATTATTCTAACAACATAGTTCAAAAAGGAACTAAAAAACCATTACTTCCAAATTAATCATGCAAAAGAGTCCCGTAATTTAGCAAAACAGATTTTACAGAATATTTACATAATTTCAATTACCCAAAGCAGGATATCTCCAAGAGTATCCACACCAGCAAATGATTTGAACCCTTCCGTGCGTTTTAGTAGAACATTTAAAGCGAAAATCGAAATAAAATATGGAAACTAAATAATTTTTCTCCTCCTTGCGGTATTCGGCCGAGTGGGATGAATAAGGGGGAAGGGTTTTTCCTTCTTAAGCGAAAACATAAGCATAAAAAATTCGGGTAGGCTTAGGGCTCGTTAAATAGGCAAACACATAGAGAGTTTTTAGGACTATGGAAAGTTCCATCCTCATCCTACTATGAGCCACCCAACCGACCTCCCCATTAAGTCTCGAGATTTGATTTTTTGCCCCGAATATTTCCTTCATGTTTCACTTTAGACCTGAGAAGTTATAATACATTTATTATTAGTTCGGTTACAAAATGTGTGTGACCTCTTTTGACGGATCGACAAGAGTAATATATTACATAATATTAACCGACTATTTTCTTAATATATAGATTATGAGTGGACCCTAGAACAATCACTATATATTATAATCTTGAATGAATAAATCGGTTGTACAATCAAATTGTTCAACGAGCATTTTCATGAGATATGTTATCCCATAGTTCCAACAATTACACGTGGATCAAGTTCCACATCACGATCCCTGCTTATCGCTTATAATATCTAATAATATCATTAACCATATTGTGGTCGACACCAGCTCAACGTATTTATATCTCCCAACATTTCATAAAATGGGATTATCTCGTAATTTACTATAGCTAGTTAATTTTTTAAAAGGGTTTACTAGACATTCTATAAACACTCTAGGTGCAAAACATCAGAAGCAAATAATCTAAGACTAAAAAATGATTTAAGGTGGCATATTCAATATAAAGTCAGAGCTTTCTCCAACTGTAGTGAAGCAACTACCACAATAGTTGGTCCTTTTTGCGGTGATAGACAAAAATGATCGCTTTTATGAAGCAAAGAGTAGTTGACTGAAGCCGGTAAGCCACAGATGCTCTAAGATGTTCGCTTAACCGTGGCTCAACTTTTAGGGACTCGTGACAAGCAATTGAATGTAGTATGAACATCGCATATGTAGTTGGGTGTCGCCTAGCGCAATAGATTGATGGTTCGACAAAGGAAGTTGTCATGTGGATATTATTAAAATGTTCTTGTGAGTTCTGACTATGTGTTCGATGTTGAAGAACTTTTCAAGTAAGCAAGCATGTGGAAATTGGATAACTCGATCCAAGTATCAGTTTTTAATGATAGTTCGATGCTGAAGCAACAAATGAAAGTTGTCTAAGGTTGGATGAGATGTTCTAGTTCGTGTCTTGGACTAAAGGTCCAATTTTTGCATACTTCCTTGCCTATATAACTAGATGTTTACACTTAGGGTTATCTAGTAGGTTTGCCTTGTTTAATTCAGATTAAACCTTTACAAGAAGATAATTATAAAACTTTGTGTAGTGTGTGGTTAGTTCATTATTGTAGGACTCTATGGAACGTTTCTTCTTCATCATATAATAAAATTTGGTACAACTCGTTGACTTGGCTAATTAATAACCTTAACCGCCCCCAGACTTACTATGAGTTGCTAATTGAACACAATTACCAATCAAAAAGTTTCTTTTTGTTGTTTTAATTGTGCATACTGTAGACTGTAGTGTTGTGCCTTATGTCTACAACTGTTAGTACAGGTATACGTCCAATACATTATGTTTAACATATCTAAAATTTTAAATCTTGTCATAATTCAAATAGCCAATCATACATTTAGGTATTTAAGTTGTTCATCTATCAATTAAATTAGATATGTGTATAACTTATGAACTTAAACAATTGTTTTAAGTTTTATGCTTAAGAAGGTTAGTTTGGTCATTTTACCATAAATAGTTTTCCAACCAGTTATTACATTGGTTATAGTGATTGATTACTAGTTTTGGAAATTATTAGAAACTCAAAGTGGTGAAATCAATTGAAAAGAATTGTCCCAAAATCATCAAAAATCCCCCAACATCATCCCCAAATCATCCCACCACCTTCTATGACGGGATGCACATGTTGACAACAACATTGTCAGTTGCTGCTACTTAATTGGGTTTATATATTTACTCATTATTTACAGAAACCTCAAGCATTATATACAATATATGCATTTCGTCAAACAATTCTATATGATAGTTGTATTGGATTTGATTTGTATGGTGATATGTTATTTGGTAGAAATATGAGGTACGATGTGTTTATCATTGATTGACATAAACATTGCTTATTCATAATCTCATAATTAAATGAGCTGGTCCCGACATGAAATAATTTTATCACCGAATTTGGTCAATCACCCCGAGACGTGGTCAATCCCGATTGCCTCGGTGACGTGGTCAATCCCCGACGACTCATGTTAAGGATCACGACCAAAGACCTAATAAATTTTAATTCTAATCTGAATCCGCCGTAACGCGAAAGCCCAACTTTAGTAAGCCAGTCATTCAAATGCAGAAGAGTGAAGACCGTTAGTACTAATAAAATGATTCGCTCCACAAGGGTAATTAAGACTATCATTACAACCCCCTTAATGAATGCAGATAATCATTAATCTGAAATGAAACGAACTATCAAGTGCTCAACTAAAGTAACCTGCTCGAGTAGCTATAAAAGGTAAACCTCAAGCCAAATCGCCAAGCTCACCTTTGATACCCAAATACTCTACTTCTCAGAAACTAAAACTTCAACTGTCAGCTGACTGAGTGTTTTTCTCACGGCAACCGGTCTTTGCTTCAGAGGGAACTCTCATCGTGGTTAAGCAAATGCTGCATCAAAGCTCGACTTCGAGGGGATGACGGATCCCAGCCAAGACCGAAACCCCAGACTAATACCGGCAACCACAATACTCGCATTAAGCAAACGGGAATAACGCCGCCAACAACCTACACGAGAATAACGCCTCAACCCGGATGCCTCTATGATCGCAACGTAGCTCCTCCTCCACCTTATATCCTCCAAGCCATCCAACCTACCAGAAATTGGGGACGCGCCATGCTGGTAGGCTCACATCCACCGGATCTGGACCATCATTTCCAACGCTGACGCAGCAGCCTTCTCGTGACAGCCTCCCCAACTGGTGAGTGTGGAGAATCCCATGGAGGTCATCCTAAGTTTAGTGCGGAGGAAACCTATACCCACACTTCCCCGTACCCAGGAAACGAAACGGCAAAGCAGGCAACAAAACGCCACGGTGTCACGTTCACCAATGGGCGGCCCGGCTCCTTCCCCGGATGTAGTGGCAAAACGCCCACAAATGTTGAAACCTCTCTAAAGTCAAGTAAAGTGCATACCCGTGGACCAACACGTAGCTACGGTGCCGCTCCCTTCGCGATATAAGCGGGCGCCATCACGCCTGTGTCAAGCCCTCGCTCACCAAGTTCACGAAAATGGATCCGGAGGAACACATTGCGTAGTTCTAGTCCCGATGTATTTTCAATACCTCGACAGCAAGTGTCTACCCGCGAAGGCTTTCCGACCTCAGCCTAGGGATTCCGCGCTTAAAGCTGTTCACAATGCTGCCCAAGTGGGCCACGCCCTTCGAGGAACTTAAGAACCACCACTGTAATCCCATGGGCGGCTTTGGCAAGATAAAGACGGTGAACCTTTGATTTAATTTCGCTAGCCGCATCGAGTCAATCGCCTTCATGAATGGTTCCAACGGGTTCAACCCGAGCACCAGACGGATAAGAAGATCATGCCATTGCCTTGGTGGCTCAAGCGCCTAAGAAAGTTCAAAGAATCACCTCAAGAGGGTTCCCCCAGACAAGTAGTAGTGCCACTAACGGTATCATAAAAATACATTCGACTGGCAGGTAGATTTGTGGCGGAGTATGAGGAGTCCAAAGCGGATTTTCTACCAATGACGAGTCAAGCAAATTTCCGCGTAAGCATTTGGTTTCGGATGATCCGCGCCCGATAGACGATTTCGCGCACTGCTGAGAGGGCGCGCCTTTACGCCCGTGTTGATCCGAGAAGCGGGAAAGCGGCGAAGAAAAGATCGAATATCTCGACGAATAAGCATCTCAAATGTTCTTAATTGGTGATGACGATTGTTACTAATTTATCACCTCGCGTAAGACCTCCTGCATCAAGCATAGATACGAGTTAAAAGTTTTCGCCAAGACTACAAATGATCGCTGTGTACGATATCGATTTAACGCCGCACCAAGACAAATAGAAAACTCATTCATCGGGGGAGCTAAGATTATATCCACAAGTGAGACCCAGAGGACGACAATTCATGTCAGACCGACGGGGCCTCAATATCACCAAAAGAGTAAACGCCATCTCTCGGGGCGTAAGCCGAGCAGGAGACTGTGTGAACGCTAGACGGGCCTATGCCTACAGACATATATGTCGCGACCACCTGGGCACGCCTATCGTTCTGATCCGTCCTTTCATTCCCGGAAGGACTTCATGATGAGCGCCCGCACGGTGATCCGTCATTCCCGCGAGAAATGACAACACCAATTTACGCAGGTTCCGGCGAAAGTCCGGTCGTGTCAAGTAATATATAATGAATAAAGAATCTATCGCCTCAATAAATTCCAAATATACGTACTAGGCCTTTTCTTAATCCTTAATTAACTAATAATTCAAGAGTAAATTTTTATTCAGACTACTACCAAATTGACTGTGAATCCTAAATTAACTAAACTAATCAATGCAAAAGTAGCTGGATTGTGACTTAATATTCAAGTATAATAAAGTAACATGATTTCATCGGATCGCCACCAATTTAATGAGTTACTTATTAGTTCATAACAAAAGCATTCCTATACAATTGATATTACTGAAGAACAATTAAGTCTCCTAAGAAACTATATCTCTACATAGCTAAAACAGGGAGATCTTCTTAACATATGCTTATTAAATCAGCATACGGCATTACCTATATCTCTATGGTGCCAAACATGCTGCTCGATTATTATTGTCTGTATGACAACCCTATCTCTAGCAATTAACTTATATGAACGATCAATATTGATATCAAGATATTAAATACTAATTATGCACAATAACTCCTAATTATGAAACCGAAACAAATTAACTCCATCCAAACTATCCCACTAATAATAAAATTAGTTCATAATAAAAGACATAAACAAACATACGAGATTAATTCGTGATTCATTTAATAATAAAAAATAACTTGAATTAAAAAATATCTAAACCACCAGCAATCAACCCACCTAAAGCTCGACAAAGTTGAATACTTTTCTCGAAATTCGTAGATATCTTTTTTACTCTAACTTCTCCTTTTATAGAAGCCTATAACCTAATATCGATAGCTCTAATCCCTTATTCTTTTATCATGACTCACGAACTCTAATGGACTGCCTATCTTCAATTCCGTGCCCGATTCTCACTTTAACCGAGCAATCTTCAAACTCAGCTTAAACAAAAACAAAGCCAAGAAATTATACTTCCGATTAAGGTAAAAATAACATCGCCTATCACGTAATTGTGGCCTCAAACACTATATTATAAACACTTATCACACCCCACATTCCTAAGTTTCGCTTGTCCTCGCTAAACGACATAGGAAACGAAACAAATTAAACATCCAAGTGATCTCAAGTACTTCATATATCATCGAAGTGCCTCGACAACAATCAATCATGAAAGTAATGGCTCTTCCTACTTAGCTGTTTAATATCATCAATTCATCGCAGTGTATACCCTCGCTAAAGGAATTTCGCCTTCCTCATCACTCAAATGTATCAAAAGTTGGTTAATGTTGACGCCAATTCTATGAATCATTTAATGTTTCTACCTTATACGCCAAGTTATACATCTATCAATCCATCAACAATGTACGCAACATAAATCAAGTGTCTTTTATGGTCAGAATGAAAGCCAGTTATGGAAGTGGCAGACAAAGACACCGATTCTTTAATGCTCGGCGAGATTAAACTCCAATTAATTATGTCAAAATAGCACGCCTAAACAACCACACCCCTTCAACCCAACATTCTACATCTCATTTAAGTACCATCCTTCACTCGCCATATTACTTATGCATATATTTTTCCTTAAGTTTTTTTTTTTTTTTTTCCATAGAAGCACACCCATGTAAACATCAAAGACACTTTTCATAATTCACAGACACAATTTCTTTTCACTTCAGATCATATTTCTCACTATGTACTTCCACTTTTCTTTCTTTTTTTTTTTTTTTTTTTTTTACCTTCCAACGTTTTCCTTCCCCCACACTCGATTAATTCATACTCTTAACAAAGCCCACAATTCAATATAGATAATTCAAAATACAACCTCCCAAGTAAAGACAACATGGTAAGCACAAGTGCTTATAGGCTTATAAGCGCGTATAATCACAAAAAGCAAGCGTCACTTCAGCCACGGTTCACTAGCCGATACATCGGTTAGTTTTAGGATAATTTTATTTATAACCTAAATGCCTTCATTTTATGCATGCATACAAAGTAGAATAGAGTAGATTCAAAAAACAAAAATGCAAGTTAATACAAAACATGACACGTAGTATCACACCAAGAAGAAACTCCAAAGATAAAATTAGGCACAAAATCTCACCGTATATTCACTAACAAAGAGTTATCCACTCAAACTTCAATCAAAACATTACACCAAATTAAGAATGTCAAGTCAAAACTCAATCAATCATGTAAAATCATCATCGAACGACATACAATTTACTATCGATCCAGATACATCAATTTATCCGCTAAACTTATCATATACTTAAGGACAATCATTACGCACCCCCTCTACACTCGAATGTTACATCGCCTCTAACGCATAAATACGAAATAAAAGTGTACAAGTAAACTTCCCCCGACAAAGGCAGCTGGGCGACCGCAATCGCTAAGCGGACGAGGCACGCATCCTCCGCCGTCCACCGCACAAAAATCCGCCGTGAACAGTCCTCTCGAAAGCATCCAATCTCCGTCCTTCGCATTTGAAATTGCCGCCAACACTGATGGCCTGATCCTGAAACACGCTGTGGAAGTCTGTATAAAATACCTAACTGCTTTCAAATAAATATAAACTAAGACGTGGATAAACAACGCAAAGATAAGCACAAATGTTATATACCACGCATATTCAAATGTTAATAATGCATTGCCATCACGCTTTATACTAATGCGGGACGCAAGCTGTTGTGGCGCCTAACCCATCTAACCCAAACATCCTATATAGAAAACCAAGCTTTCTAAATGATTCACCAATATCCAAAGTAGAATAAATTACTACGAATAATGCTCAAAAATACTTAAAACAAATGCCTGCACTGAAGATCAAGCCTAAACACAACTTAAATCATTAAAGAATTAACGAAAACAAAAACCGAAATCAAGTCTAAAACACAACGATGAAACGTAGTGCCGGAATTAAAGATACATAACTAAAATAAATCAATAAAAACCTAAATTAGAAAATAAAGTGCCGAAATTTCACCAACATAAAATTGAAAATTAAAAAACAAAAATTAAAACGAAAACGAATACGTAACACACCGAGCGATCCGGAGTCGAGGCGCGGCGCACCGAGCCGCGCGCAGCGTAACGAGGCGAGATGCGAAATACTGCATGTTTGAGGCGCGAGTGAGTCGGGATTCATGGGCGAACGGCGGATTCGGTATTTAATCGAAATGTGGGAGAATGGTGCTGGGTATAATGGCTCTATGGCGAGTGCCGTGGTTGATCGGGCGCCGATTCGCGAAGCCGGGATCGGCAACGGAGTCAGCGCGAGGCGCGGACGGGCGGATCCAAGGACAAGTGGGTTCATGGAAAGCACCGATCTCGCGACCGGTGCGGCCGAAGTGAAAGTACTGATCTACGACCGCGAAAAAGGATAAAAGCAAGGAAGCCAAGTTAGTGTTCGCTGGGCTTACAAGTACCGAGCCGTGCAACCGGACGGGATCAAGCGCAAGGAAGCCGCAAGGCGTCGAGACGGCAAGATTATGAAATAGCGGCCAAGTCAGCGGGATTCACTACGGCGCTGCCGGGTTCATACCGGGCGTATTTGTGTTTAGTGGGAGCTTTGGCGTGATAGCGGCCGCTTAATTTTAATTTGATTTCATTATTATTATTATTATTTTTTTTTTGTACTGACCTCGCAGCCGTCGCACCGCTCTCCGCTTCGGGCAACTAATCGCCCGAACACATTATTTTCCTATTAAACGCCCATCGACGGGTCAAATTTGACCTCCGCTTTGGCAACTAATCCGCCCGAACACATTATTTTCCTATTAAACGCCCATCACTTCTACCACCACCTCCGCCGCATCCAACCGCCCAAAACGTCACCTCGACAAATTCACCCAATTTTTATTTTTTTATTTTTTTTTACGACACACCTAAACTAAGCAAAATAAAAATAACTAAAGAATCTAAAAGATCAAGGTTGCCTCCCCAATAAGCGCCACGCTTAACGCCGAGTCTCGATCGGCGACTCAGACTCATTCAACGAAATGCTGTGCACACAACATGACCAACGATTTACTCTTTTTCCACATGTCCACCATAATAATGTTTCAAGCTGCTCACCTCATTGACCTTAAAAAGTTAAGTTCTCTTCTCCTCATGAGTTATTTCCACCGCAAGAACGATGTGGGAAAACTGCATGAACGGTCCGCACTATTTAGATTTTAAATTACCCGGGAACAGAGTTAGAACGAATCAAACTCATGAGAGGCTAGATTCGCTTATCATGATTAACTCTGCCCGCTTCCTTTAAATTTTGCATTTTCATAAGCTCCCAAACGAAACTCTTCAAGCTCACTGGTATCCATCAATCTCTTTGCACCTCGTGATCCTTCCATCAAAATTTAGAGATTTCACCGCCCAATGTGCTTTATGCTCAAGCTCCACCGAGGCTTACAAGCTTTACCATAAACAAGACGATAAGGAGACATACTGATTGTGCCTTTAAATGCGCCATGCCCATAATTTATCATCTAACTTCTGCACTAACTCTAGACGATCGATCAAGCTTTCTGGGTAAATGCACTTAAGCCCTCTATTATTAGATAATCTCAAAATTGGCCCATTTGTTTGAGGGTGATACGTAATGCAACTTTACGGGTTACCCCATATTTATATAAGAATGCCCTAAAAGCCTTATTACAAAATGTTTACTCTTCATCACTGAATTGATAGTCTATGAGTCCCAAATCTAGTAAATACATTTTTCTTTAAGAAAACATAATGACCACTGCACTATTAGTTGTTACCTTTCCACCCACTTGGACACAGAACCACACATACCGATCGTACTTATTGGAAAAAGACGACGAAAGACCCATGAAATCGATACCCTTAAACGCCAAACAAGTCAACATGGAAAATATTAGCAGGGGTACCCCGTCTTTATGGACATATTACCTGCTCTCTCATTAACGATCATATGACTTCACAAAGTTACTACAATCCTTAAATAATGTAAAGCCAATAAAACCGATCAGAACACTCATAGCTTGTCTGGTAGGCCGAACGCCTCCTACTGGCACGATAATTCTAGGATGTCAAGAATTTCTATCTCGTGGATACACCTCCTAATGATATTACTTCCACGTAACTCAACAAAGGCGAATCATCCCAAAGTATTGCTTTCACATCGATAAAAATTTCTTCTTTGTTGGTGGTATGTTAACTCAAAGTAAAGACTCCACTAACGATATAATTAACAAAATCAGATACCAAGGTGACTCCGATTTTAGTGACAACCAACAATTGCTCATCGTGAAAGGTCTCCTTAATCATGCTTCTTCTAAATACAATTCTGTATAAACGATCACCACCACATTTTCAACCTCTGCTTATCCTTAATTTCTAGGCTCAATTTCATAAAAAGTATCCATCTTATCAATCCAGTTTAGCACCTTTTTTGAAAGCAAATATTTTAACGCAAAGCATTTATCGCAAAGGCAACCACACGGCATCCAATAAATATGATCGAACTTATCCAAAGCAAAAAACAACAAAGAAGCAATTCCTTCTCAAAGAGTAGCGTAATTACGCTGAGCATCATCAAGGTTTTGCTCGCATAATAAATTACCCGAATACCTTCTCATGCTTTTGTCCCAGCACCGCACCAACTAAGATAATCACTGTATCGCATTATAATTAAATTGGCTTCGTCTAATCAAAGTAACAACCACCGGAGCGTAAATGTTTATAAGCCTAATATATTAAAGCCCGCATAATACTCATTAGTCAGTACGGAAAGATGCATCCTTAACAAGTAAATCACATAAAGTTTAGATATTTTGAAAGTGGCGAAACGCCGATAAAAAACCGCATTTACTCAAGGAAACTTACCTTTGACACATTTCGTGGAGGTAACTTTTCAATTATATTCACCTTTGCTTTATCAACTTCTATTCCTCTGTGAGGAAATTTTATACCGAGCACTATCCCTTCAACCATAAAAGTTGACACTTTCCCAGCTTCAAGACAAGATTAGTCTCCTCACAACGCTTCATAACAAAGCTCAAGATTAATCAAACAATCATCAAAAAGAGGATCCAAAACAAAAATCATCCATAAAGACTCGATGCATTTCTATCGCTCGAGACATGACATCATACACCCAAACGCTGGGCCGAGCACAACATACCTTAAACTAAGATTCGCCTAAAAGCCGGTGTAATTATACGGACAAGTAAATGTTGTTTTTCCTCGATCCTCAAGAGCCACCACAATACAATTTGGTTGTATCCTGACATCCATCTAAAGCAGAGAAACGGATACCCAGCCTAATTTTCTTTTCTAAAGATTTGATCAATAAACGGTAGGTGAAAATGGTCCCTTCCTAGTTAAGCAAGATTTAACTTTCGAAGTCAATACACATTCTCCGCCTCTACCACAAATCTATTTTTATCATTTTAACCACAAGACACTCTCTTTCTTTGGTACAACTTGTAAAATCTGACCCAAGCACTATCTCGAAATAGGATAAATTATACCCATCCGTATTTCTCGAGAATTTCAAATTTTACCACCTCTTTCGAGATTAGATTTAATCGCCTGGTGCCGATAGCCGCATTTGGCACCATCCTCAAGTAGTATTCGACGACGACAAATAAGTATCGGCACTTTAACGCCTCGCTATTGTCCAACCAAGCGCCAAGGCTTCCAAGTACTTTATGAGTTTTTCTCCGACCTTCACTCAACAGTTAAGTTAAATAATAACACGTAATTCATTAGCCACAAGAAGATAGCGCAGCCTTCAACTCAAGGGTGAGGTTTTTCAATAGACGGCCGTGTCCCAGCCTCCTCATATCAGCTTCTCATCATGGTATAACGTAGGCCCGCAGATCCATATAGCCGCTACCAACGATAATAAGCTGACGACAAGCTTCTCCTTTAGTATTCATAGACATAACTCTACTTCACGCCTCGAGACTTTAACTCACTCTCAAAGGCATGTCAGACTAACGTATCAACCACATCACTTGAAAACAATCATTCTCGGGTTATCATGGAACTTTAAATGATTTACGATGTCAAAAAAACTGCCTCCCCCAATTTTAGCATTTAATTGGCCCCATTTAACATCAATAAGGGGTTCTAGCCAGTAATGTAAAAGGTCTACTACCTAAAGAATAAAGGATTGACTGACATATTCAGTACAACGAAATCAAATAGGAAGATAAACTTATCTACCTTAACCAAACATCTTCAAGCGACACCATACGGGCACACACCTATCACAATCGTTATTGTACTCTGACCTCCCAGAAACCTGATCTTAACTTTTATGAACACTACCATTAAGACCGCTTCATGTTCCCTAAATCGCCTTTTTCTTGATAAACACTTAAACTTTATTAGTTGAATCGGCCAAGTGGCCTCTCCGCAAAAGGACAAGTTATGCAATTTTAAAACATATCAAGAAATTTAGAAAATCGAGCATCGCTTTTCTTTCGCCTTTGAAGCGAATGCGGGGACATATTCGTAAATGTTAGATTTATCAATGGAAACTTCCCCGCCGGTCAAGGCTTCCCGCTTCCCAGTGCCCGACCTCAACCTCTAAACTTTTTACCATCAAGGCAGTTGACTGCATGCGTATTCTCGTGGGTTCTTTTCGAGTCGCTTAAAATGAACTACATTTTATATCAATGCTTCAAATAACCGCCCAATTATCGTTTCTATTAATTTCGCGGCATCTCTATTCCTCGTCTTTTTCACCACTGAAAGTTAACAACCTCTCAATCTTATCCAACCGACTCTTCGTGTTTCAAATTTGATCGGACTAAATCCTCTGCGGTCTATCACATTGGCCACAGGTGTTCATTAGGTAGCAATACGTAACTGAACGAAGCAATACCGAG
>JADFUC010000612.1:0-97448 GCA_019722365.1 Lithospermum erythrorhizon | reverse complement strand
TGAAGTTACGTATTGCTAAATAATTCGGTATCCTCAATTGATCAAATGTATCATCAATCCTAGGCAACGATATTTCTTTCTTACCATACTATCTAGCTTAATCACATTTTATTCACCGCCTATAATCATACACAACTCAAAGATCCATCCTTCTTATTAACAAATAACACAGCGAGTAATCGCAAGGTGAACTACTTGGTTGAATGAATCCCTTATCCAACACCATGCAATCGTCTTCATCTCCTTTAACTCAAGGCAGAGCCATTCTATAAGTAAAATATAGAAATCGGAGAAAATGTGAAGAATTCTATGGAAAAATCCACCTCTCAAGCAGTAAGTGGGAAAGACTGCAACTCCTCAGAAACACATCATCATACTCTCACGACATGACCTCTCTCTCAATTGGCTTAAACAGATCATCAACTTAGGAAACGGATATCGATTCTTAATCGCTACTTTATTCAGCCTACCTATAATCAATACACAACCTAGAGGTCCCCATCTCTAACAAATACCATGTGAACACCCTGCTTAACTATCTGGGGCGATCTAATGCCTTATCCAACCATTCTTGTAATTTATGCCTTTCAACTCTTTTAACTCTACGTGTTTATCTCTATAAGTGCCATAGAAATCGGAGTAGTACCAGAAGTAATTCTACGGAGAACTCCACCTCTCGCACAGTGAAGTCCGCACCTATTCGAAACACATCAACATACTCTTTCACAAATACGCACTCTCTCTTAAATCGATCTTCTCCTTACTCAAGGCCGACAACACGGGCAAGATAACAACACATCCACTTCTCAACTCATATACAACTAAGGCATAAATGAGACAGAGGGAAATAATTTTTCATCACCTAAGACGAGTTTTAGATTTTCCAGACTAGATATTTCAATCTTAAGATGACAATCTATCACC
The DNA here is from genome assembly GCA_019722365.1 of Lithospermum erythrorhizon. Lineage (NCBI taxonomy): Eukaryota > Viridiplantae > Streptophyta > Magnoliopsida > Boraginales > Boraginaceae > Lithospermum > Lithospermum erythrorhizon. The sequence continues at coordinate 96,524 of JADFUC010000612.1, read as the reverse complement.
GCATGATGTCTCCCAACTAATCTATCCCACAAGATCAAATCATTCATCTCAAAAAGGTAGTAAATCTATCTCCAAAACATTGATTTTCAATACTTAATGTGGACAATTTCTAAGTACCTCATCAATCTTTAATGCATCTCCAACCGGAGTTAAAATTAGGCTTATATAGCAAGAATTTCTCGAGTTATAGAATACGCTGGGAAAATTTCGTAGATATCAAAGAACGAAAATTTAATCAAAACAAGACTTTCGCTTCAAACCCACATAAATTTAGAGTACCCGTTACTCACCCTCGAGAGAACCCAGCTTCCCTCACTGGTAACTACAAATATCTTAACATTTACTGGCTTTCAAAGACCAAACACTAGTCCCAAATTAATACTACCCTAACTATTTCCAACTCCACGTCCAAAGTTTCCTCTACCACCGAATCTTATTCTCCCGACTTCCTTGATAGCTTCCTCCGCTTGGCCGCATCGAGCAACGTGCTAGTACTTCCACCAACACTTTGTCTCTGGGGACAATCAACAAAGAACGTGTCCTTCTTCCTCGCGACATCGATAATACTGCACTACAACCCCTGCCTCTGCATTCCATAGCCTCTATGACCCGGTTTACCACAACGGAAACACCCATTGTTACTCTGCCTCCCCTGATAACCTCTCTGAGATCTCCCGGACCGATTAAAAGACTCGTACGTAAATGTGAGCGCTGCCAATTGAGAATTAGTAGCAAGTGGCACCGAACTAATCGCGGGGCCAGAATTCAAGGCCGCACTGACGCCCCGTAACTCCATAACTCGATCAAGCAACCATCCCGAAAGCGGCCATATCTTCCTCGCTTTCTCCCCACCAACCGGACACTCACCAAATCCATCTCCTATAAGTGCATCATTATTCAGTTCACGGAAAGCCTATACCTGAAGGACAACTTCGCGCGGATCTCTCGCTTCATTCCGGCCCCGAATCTCGATCCTCTTCCTCGCAGTATTCACCTCCGGAAGTGTAATTTGCGTAGATCATTGAATCTTTTCTCAGAATATTTATATTTCGCCCTTGCTTAAGTTTCGATCAATTCTCTCTCTGTGAGTCGATATATGCACCTTAAAGACAAAAAAGCCTCCCTCGAAATAATTCCACGAACTCGATCCTAGAACACCGGTGTCCGCCTAACCGCAATCAAAGATCAAATAGACATTTCCTCCCTACCACCTCGAGCCCACCATGTAATCAGAGCCGCGAATATGGTCCCTCAACTCCCATTAACTCCCATAAAGCTCAAATATACTCCAAGTCTCGAACTCAATACCCGAATAGGAAACCTCGGCTCCAGCAACTTTATGGTCCCGCTTCAGGCGCCGTGTGAAATAATCCATCAAGAATCTACCTCCGCCTCGCGACAGTTCTGCTGGTCTCTCGATCTCCACCAACATTTATCCTGCAATCTTGGTGTGGTCCCACACGAGGCCTACCACCGCTTCCAACGCAATCCACATTTTATGCATCTCCCCTCGGCACTCTACCTCCCCGGCACCTTCAAGCAGCTCCTCTCACGCACCTCTCAAGTAGCCGCCCAAACGAACATACCTACTGCAGTGGCATCCCCTGTCAGCCTACGAAATAACAAAGCAGGAATATCGCACTCTCGTAAGAAAACCCTAATATCGACAACTCTCTAACAACTATCAACCTAGTATATAACCACATTTCAAGCGCATCATAAAGACCATGAACTCCACGCCTGATACCAAAATTGTGGGTGCACCCACCCCTAAGTCGACCGCCTGAGGTTAAGATTTCATTAACAACTCATATCTGTAGTCATCAATCTGAAGGATTAACAATAACAAATACGACTGTCGACATTAACAATGAAAGACAAAACTCTCTAGTCCATCGTGGTGTTCCAACAACACATCCAACAAAACAAATGACAAACTGAACACAAATCCACCTGAATAATACAACCCAAGGATACACAAGAAATCCAAAATACAACATAGGGAAAGTATGACAACCAGACCCCTCATTAAAATACAACACACAAAGTCTAGAAATATAACAAGTCGACAACAAAAGGGGAATGACTGATGAGGACTTCCTATGCCACCACCGCCTCACCTACATCTTCACACAACTCAAAGAATATTGCATCCTCGCTACCTCAACGACGCTTCCTAGAGACTGCATAAACGCCCCATGTATAAAAGGATTGAGTTATAAAAGTTCAGAGTTAATACAACATTGTGATTTCATCCACTCATATAATCATACTTATATATATAAATATACGTGATATACATTAACCAAGCTACACAATGAATAGAATTGTCCACAAATCACATAGAATCTTCTTAAACGATATCACATAATACTATACATTGTGATAATACCAATAACGTATATTCATTTATGGAAACCCATTCCAACACACAAAATAATCAACGAGGAACCACCTCCACAAATAGTAAAAATGAGGAATCCACCTCCACAAACAATAAACAACGAGGAATCCAATTCTCCACAAATAACAAACAATAAATTTAACCACCTCCATAAATAAATCGATTTAAATCCACCTCCATCCTCCAATGGTGCTACCTCTCAATACGACATCACACCAAACGCCCTAATTCACGGGCTACCACTAATATGCATACTGCATAAAGAACTCCCACTGGGTCACCATATATCATATCGATCAAATAAACCTGCACAAAGATTACACACACAACACACGCCCACACCCAAAGACAAGTACACAAAGACATAGTATAATCACAAGAATTACCACAATCTCATAACATGAATCATAATCACAACTATCTCATAACGTTAATCTCAATAACTCAATACACATGTCAAAATAATCACATTTAAAACATACGCAAAATATATAAACATAATATATACGGCGGTTCCCATCGGGAGATTCAGACTCACCTCCTTGTTTCAAAAGCAATAAGTGATCACTCTGTAGTCCACGCATAGTCCTGCCTTCAACTCCTATTCATGAAATTATACATTATAACACAACCTAGATAACCTTTCTTAACATCTATTAACCCTCGAGTATTATACCACATTTCTCAATTCAAATTAACTTTTTAGTAATCATCCTATCCCCAACATTAGTATACACTTCTAAAATTCCAACGTAACTACATTCTAATTAATACAACTCTCAAAACCCCAATATTTGTCACCACTTCATTACCCCACCTATAACACTTTTAATCACATTCTAACTAATCCAACAATCAAACCAACCTACTCAATTAAACCCAAATACAAACCTCCACCCAAACATTCACTATACCAACTTTCCTAAACTTTCTCAACCTAATCTCTACTAATTTGATCCGTCCAATACTTCTATTCCCAAAATAACTACATTAAAGTCCTCTAACTCATATTATAATTTCAAAGTTAATTTAAGAGAAAACACCAAAGTCAACCTCAACATACACCACTTTCTAAACTTAGATAACATTTCTATACCATAGTAAAGTCAAGATCTAAAATTCAACACAAAGCTCAAATATATAAAAAGTCAACTCAGTTCTAAATGACGCAGATCTAAGATTGTAAAGCTTACCCATGAGCACTCTAAGACGGGGAACAAGATTCAGGTCGGATCGAACAAGTTTCACCAAGAAAACGAAGAAAATCAAGCTCGAGGGCGCTATATGTTCCCGCCTCTAATGTGAGTAAAGCAAGGAGAGCTCCCTTTGTTTTTTTTTTGGAAGATAAAGAATGGTTTAAATGGCAGGAAAGATATTTAAGGGAGTTTAGGTCTCTGCTTCGGCTCACAATTTCCTCGCTTTCTCTCAGCTTAACAACATAACTCAACACGTGTCAAATTTAAATTTCTATTCTCTCAAAATATATATCATCCAACCCATATTATCATTATTCGATTTCAAATTTTAACTTTAACCGCAAAACACTCAACCGGGCAACTAAAATCATATTAAAATAATACTTATACGGAACGGGTTATTTCAGTGTATTTGAATTCTAATTCAAGACGGAGCTTGGTGGAGATTCCAAGCCGAAGACAAGAAATTGTAATAGGGCCAAACGTTAGCTTTCAAGTTTGAAAAACGTGAATAGGCCTAGGTCGTCACTAGCGCTGCCTCTTGAATGCGACATTTGTTTTATTTTCACAAGAAGCATGCTGATTATGTGCTACAATTGCATGTAGTGTAAATAAAAGCAAAGTAATAATAATCTCACCATTTAAAATTCTACAAACGTATCAAGAAAATTTTAAAGTTGTGAAATCGGTTGTACTATTCCGGCACACTGCCACGGCAGGCTACAATTTTGCACTTCTTGATATGGAAAATTAGATCATGTCAGTTGATTTCCACTAACGCCAGGGGCTTTCAGATGATCACTCCAAGTAATTATTTGGTTTAATTGGTATGCTTAACCGGTTTGTCGGAGATACAAAAGTTAATAACGATGTAAGAGTTATGTAGTTTTACATAATTGGTTGATAACCTACTATTATACCTGATTCAAACGTACGCAAGGTCAGCTGCTTGGATTTAAGTATAATAGGTCTTGATACTAATATATTTTTGTGAGATTTGAAGTATTAGTATTTACTTTACGCTTATTTGTAAGTGCTTAGTAGCGATAGTTTCTCGACTTCTGTCTTTATTTACTTATTCTTTGAATTATAATGGTTATTACTACTACCACTCACCCTAGAACTGCTTCAAACCACATTAACTCGCTGGGTGTAATGATGGCAAATTTTGAGACGTGTCTCGTGAGTGAAGGTTGTCTTCACACGAATCGAATACGTCTGTATAAAGGAATTCCTATAAGACCTTCCTTGGGGACACTAATGTGTACCGGGAAGAAATATAAGTCAATAAGGACTCAACGTTATGTTCATGTTACTTTACAGAGTCGTAAGTTTCGTGCCCTCAGATATGATGAGTATCATGTGTATGACATTTATCAGAAGCTCTTGAGTGAATCGAAGGAGCGTACAAAATATGAGAAATACGAAACCTTTCGTGCTCTCATTGACTGCAGGCCGAAATACGGCAGTTCGACACAAGACTTCGAAAGTGACGGATCTCAAGCAAGCCGTGCTAGTATCCTTCGACGCAGATAAGCCCCAAGTTAGAGTTCTTTATCACTACGAGATCTGCTTCAGCCGATATGTTCAGGTACATCAGCGCTATAGCAAAAAATAAGGTCTATCAGCCTCGCCGAGATTCATAAACAAATAACCATTGCTGATGCTAATGAATTTTTGGATATGAATAAGAGGCCTTCCACTTCGACGGACATTGCCTCTAGCAGTAAACGTCAAGTAAAGACGTAGAAGCAAGGTGGTGTCTCTCAAGGGATGAAATCAATTATTAAACTCAAGGGTCACTAGAAAGTGGACCCAGAGGGAAATTCAATCGAAGCTAGAAAAATGGTTTACTAAACACCAGTTCCTAAAAGCGTAATGTGATGTTTTGGAATTTTTTGTACAACTTCTAATTCTATTTCGTGGTGCTAGACACCTATGCGGTTCTATATATGTAGGAACTCCAACAAGTAGAAGACTCGAAAGAGGGAAATGGATCTACGCAGAGGGAACGGCTATGTCATGTTTCGCAGTAGATCAATCTTGAACTTATTCCGTTTACTATGTAGTCGCAATTTGTAGGAATATTATTTATGTTTATGTTTTGAATAATGATGGTTTTTCATTTCGGCCAGATCTAATGAATTTAGGGATCACTGTGAACGGGCAGTATTTGCACCGCCCTTCAAAACGGTATATTCGCTTTAGACACGATTGTCATCTTAACGAACCGAATCAAGAAACTCCAATTCGTGGATACTTAAAGGTTTCGAGCTATGAATCATATATAAGTGTGAATCTTTGGGTTTTCCGGCAAAATAATAAAGCACCCTTCATCGGATTCAACGAAGGCGTTGATTTATCGGGGATCATACACATCGATGCATGGGCCAATGAATTACCATCCGCAAAGAGGAGGTTATAACTACTTCATCACATTTACGGATGATTACAGAGATACGGTTTTGTATCCGATGAGATACAAACACGAGCCCTTTTGAGAATTCAAGGAGTTCCAAATGAAGTACAAAACCACCGAATGCTACACAGCATTCTGTCTAATAGAAGATGAGAATATTTCAGTCATGAGTTCAACAATCGTCTTAGAGAGTGTGGTATTGTTTTACAACTCACTTCTGCAGGAACGCCACAGCATAACGGCATGTCTGAAAGGAGAAATCTAACCCTTTCTTGATACGGTTCAGGCTCCATGTATGAGCCTATCCGACGCACCGGTTAATTTCTAGATACGTGACTTCTAAGTCACACACTTACCTTAAAACAGATGTCCAACAAAGTCATCGAGAAAACCCCCATGAACTGTGGTTTGGGAAGACTAAGTTGTTTTTCTCGTATCGGGCTGTGAAACTTATGTTAAGAGATTAACAAAGGATAAACTTCGAGCCCAAATCTGACAAATGCTATTTCATAGGATATCCAAAGGAAACAAGCTTGGTTACTACTTCTACCCCAAAGTATGAGAATAGAATCTTCATTGCTAAGACAGAGTGTTTTGAAAGGAATATCCGTCTGCATGACCAGCAATGGTGTTCATCTTCGATGAGCTCAAGTCGATTTAAGTCAACGCCGATTTATCTACCGTAGTACATCCGACTCACCATAAGAATTGCACCTTCTTTCATGTAAGATCCGCCTTGATCCATAGGAAGTTGTGGAAGAACCAACCCTTAGGGAGATCCAATGTAGATCGTCATTTAACCGTAGCGCCTGAGTATGGTAAAGCCTTCTATCATTGAAAATGACGAGCCCACTTCTTATAAAAGTTAGTTTCATAAATAAGAAGGACGCCGACAAACGGAAAATAGCCATGCAAATCGGTATGGATTCTATACCAAAACAAGGTTTGCACCATGTTGGAAATTTTACCAAATGGGGTTCGCTCTATTGAATGTAAATGGGTATTAAGAAGAAACATGATAAAGACGGAAACGCCGATGTTTTCAAAGTTTGCATCAGAATAAAGGTTTCAAACAAGTTCATGGCATGGACTATGACAAAACTTACTCGCCAGTGGCTATGCTTAAGTCCATCCAGATAATCTTAGCCATTGCTGCATTTCATGACTATGAAATATGGAAAATGGATGTAAAGACTACTTTCCTGAATGAAAATTCTGTATGAGGATGCCAGAGTACGAGCACAACCTGTGCTTTACATGTCCTAAAAGACCTAAGAAGGTCTGCAAGCTCTGAAAGGTCCATTTATATTCTAAGCAGTATCCCTAATTGAATCTACGCTTTAAAATCAATTAAAGATTTTGGTTTCATCAAGAACGGCAGCTAATCTCAGGTATACAAGTTAAGGTAAAGAGGAAAGTTATGTGATCATTCATAATCCCAGATTTATGACATACTTAATATTGGAAACAACGTAGAAGTTACCGAACTCAAATAATAGATTGGTCAGTAAATGTTTCTCAATGAAGGACTTAGGCAACCACAATACATACTAGAATAAAGATCCATCTAGATCGGGCCATATTAATCGACTTTACAAGATTACCTCATTAATAAGTATCAAGCGTTCAACACGGTATCAAGGACCTCCCATGAGACCCGGAGTTCAATTCAACAGGACCACGTAAAGGTCCCACTACTAGTGCCTCGGTATGAACAAAAAGAAGGATACCTATACTTCGGCTATAGGATCCATCATGTATGTCATGTTACGCATCAATTCAATCGTTAAGCCTTGGCTTAATCGAAAGTATAACCAAGAGATACCAAGCATCCAGGAAATACTGATTGCAAAATGGAGAAGAACTAAATATGCTTTCAGTATAATACGGTGGAGATGATGAGTTAGTAGTTACCGTGGGATGCCAAGCAAACCGATGTGGTACTCCACTATCGCTCTGCCTGTACGTTTGGTGATTTATATAATGTAACACGTATTGTATCCCTCGGATGAGTGAAAAGTTAAATCCCTAGGTTAGTTTATATTTTCTGTAGAGGCAACATGAAATTGTTAATTACACCTCTTCAAGCCTAAATATGTAGGATAAACTAAAGTTCTCGTCGTGCTAATAACAGGCGACAAGCATCATATGACTAACTGGTGTTTTGATTAACAAGATTGATCAATGCTAGCTCTGTGATCTTCAGACCAATACCATGGGTCGGTCCTATGACTAGATCAAGTTTCCTAAGGTGGCCGAACCACCGTAGCAGACTCCAAGTCAAGTTTTCTTCATTTTCTCTGTGAAACTTCATTTAATCCAACCTCAAATCTTATTCCCCATCTTCGAGATTATCATAGTAAGCTTATCATTCAAATCTCATCATTTAAGGCTTGAGTTAACTTTTATATATCAGCTTTCAAGGTTGACTTTTTAGATCTTAACTTTGTTACATGATGTAAACGTTATCTAAAGCTTATTTGGGGCTTAGAAAGCTTAATTTCTGAAAGGATTATTAGGTTAGAAAGTGTGTTAAGTGGCTTGACTTTTTTCTTAAATTAACTTAAAATTGTACATGCATGTTGTAGACTTTAATATAGTTATTTCTGGGAATGTAAGTATTGGCTGGGATACGGATTAATGTAGACGGCCGAGAACGCTTTGGGGAAAGTTCGAGTAGTAGCAAGGTTTCGAATTTGGAGGTTGTATTTAATCTGTTTAATAGTTGGCTTATCGATTGTCAGTTTGATTAGAATGCCATTAAACTGCTAAAGTGTCAGCAATGAATGCTGATGCACCTATCGGGATTTTAAAGTCAGTAATTAGAATTTAGTTACGTTGAATTTTAGAAGGGTATGTTGTGATATGACGATTACTAAAAAGTTAATTGAATCGAGAATCAGGCATAATACTGGGGTTAATAGATGTTAAGCAGCTATCCCACGGAACGCTAAGTATAACGTATAATTTCCTTTAAATAGAGCCGAGTTCTGACTCAGCACGCGGACTACCTAGAGCGACTATTAAGCTGCTCGAGGCAGCATAAATCGACGGAACCCTTCATATATATTATATTTTATATTTGCATGTGTTTCAAGCCGGACTATTTAGACACGCCAGACAGCCTATCATGGATTATGATCTCATGTTATGAGATCAGTGTGGTTATTATGCCCGTACTAATGCATGACGCTATGGTACTTGGGTCATGTTAAGTGGGTCGCAAGCAATGTATTCAATCAGCAGCTCATTTGATCTCTGGCATATACGTAATGCCACACCTCGACCAAGAGGCTCAGCGTATGTATATCAGCACTCAAATGGATTCGGGAGGCTCAAAGGAGCAAGCATATCGGCGGGTAGCTCGTCGGGATGCATGGGAAAGCGGTAATTTTCATCTGATTATTTGTGCAGATTCCTCTATTTGTTGATTATTTGTTGGAAAGGACTTCCCTCATTTTTTGCTATTTCCAAGTGGAGGTGACTGGCTTGTTTATTGTTTCCGCGAGGTGGGATTCTCATTTGTTTATTATTGTTTACAGGTGGGATTCTAATTTGTTTATCAAGCCATGAGTGATTCTCTATCTGGACATTCTCATACATGAGACAGCTTCCTTAAACGAATATGCTGCTATTAATGGTTATAAGCTCACACAGATAAGATATGTGATATCGCATAATGTGATTCTATGTGATTTGTGACGCTATTCATTGTATAGCCTTGTTAATGTATACGCATATGTTATATATATAAGTACATTATATGTGATCGCAAATTGCGAGATTAGATTCACTCACCTTTATAAATACTCGCTTTCTCTGGCATGGCTTTGGCGCAGTCTCTGTGAGTTTATCGCTGGTGGCCGGCGACGCATCGGCTGAAAGCCGCGCGGGGCGTCATAAAGTAGGCGCGCGCAGACAGAAGTCCTCTACCGCCATTCCCTTTGTTGTCGACTTCTTATATCATAGACTTGTGTATGTTGTATTTTGGGACTCTTTATTCTCGGGTCGTATTATTCGTAGATTTCAGGTTCAAGTTGCGGATTTGTTTTTGTTGGATTTGGTTGCTGTAACAATTAATGGGCGACTATGTAGCTTTTGTTCAGAATTGCCAAGAAAGCCGTTGTAATTTTTATCCATCGACGGTGACGCCGTGTGTACGTGTTGTTAATGATCTTAACCTCGTGGCCGATTAAAGCGGTTGCTATAATTTTGGTATCGTAGCCCCCATTCGTGGTCTTTATGTGCCTAGGCTGAGAAGTTGTTCGAGAGTTGTCGTATATCGGGGGTTTTCACAGGTCTTATCTTTTCTTTCTTTTGTTATTTCAGATCAGTTGGGACGCGAGAGCGCCAGAAAGGTAGAAAGCGCAAGAGTCGCAGAAAATACGGATAAAGATAAATTGGCAATGGGATGCAGCTGCTGCTGGGACCACAGGATTTCGGGTAAATGTCAGGAGATCGGCATCGTAGCATTTGGTCGGTGGCGGTAGCTGAGTTGCAGTGTTATTTGACCGCTTCCGAAGCGGGACCAAGAAAGCTCACGGAGCTAATGCTCCTATTTATATTGAGTTCATTCGAGACGGAGAGCATATTTGAGCTCACGGAGTTAACGTGAGTCAAGTGACTACATTCAGCCTACGTGACACAGTAATGTGAGCTCGATCATGGAGAATGTACACCGATCTTTGATCATGGGCCGGGCAGACACCGTGTCATGGACCGGGCCTGTGGAATTATTTCGGTGGAGCTTTGCCTTAAGGTATATGTCACTCTAGAGAGAATCGATCTAGCTTACAAGGGGCGAAACATAAATGACTACTTAGAAAAGATCTTGATCTCTCAGCTGCCTACTGGAAGTGAATACTACTAAGTGGGAAGAGGATCGGTAGATCTTGGACGGAATGAACTGGGAGATCCGCACTCAGTTGTCACTCAAGAATTATGCAACTTTCCATGAACTAAATAACGATTCCTACAGTGTATTGGATTCGATTGAAAGGTCCAACAAGGAGAGAAAAGAGGGAAGATACGACGCCTGTGATGGGGCGTCAAATAGTTCTAGGGTCCCTGACGCCCATCAGCTACGTCAAGCAACTGTAGCCGGCCTTCAATGGGCCTCGCTTACTAATTCTCAATTCAAATTACCTGCTTTCTGCTCCTGTGTTTTTAATCGGTCCGGGATCTCAGGTTATCGGCGCAGAGTAACAAATTGGTGTTTCTGCCATAAACTGTTACTGAGCCATGAAGATATCGGACGGCAATGAAATAGTGAGTTATCGCTTAAGCTGGTGTCGATTCAACGGCAGAGGGAAGTTCTTTCAAGGCAGCTTGGAAATAGTCAGTGGTAGTAATGTTTTGGGATTAGTCAGTGTCATTGAACTAGTCGTGGTCGATATTTGCGCTACTTCCAGCAAGTAAGCTCGATTCCTCCTGCAGCTGCAACATACTCTAAATTTACGGGCTGAAGCAAAGTCTTGTTTGATTTCGAGCTACTTATCTTTCATATCTCCTGAATTTTCCTTACCAGATTCTATAACTCGAGAAATTTTCGCTTATAGCTCACTTCTAATTTAACCCTTTGGAAGTCACATTGGATTTAGGTACTTAGAAATTGTCCTTGTAAGTATTTAAAATCAATTCTTTGGAGATAGATTGCCTCCTTTTGAGATGAATGATTTTGATCTTATTCCGTAATGGATCGTCAGAGACATCGAAAGCAAATGATAGATTTTCATCTTAAGAAGATTGAAATATCTAGTCCTCGAAAATCCAAAACTCTCTTCCTAGGGGCGATAGACAAATTTTTGCCTTGTCTCATTTCACTTTAGTTGCCCATAAGATGTCGAGAAGTGGATGTGTTGGTTATCTGCCTATGTCATTTACACAAGTGCGAGAACATCGATCCGAGAGGCGCATGTCATGGCAGGCGCTGACGGTTTGTCGAGGAGTCGCCGGTACTTCCCCGCGCGCAGGATTTTTTCCATAGAATTACTCGGTACTACCCGATTTCTGGCACCTTATAGAATGGCTCCTGCCGAGTTAAAGGAGCTGGGAAGACACCTGTACGACTGTTGGATAAGTGGATTCATTCAATCCAAGTAGTTCACCTCAGCGCCCCCGTGTTATTTTTTAATGGATGGATCTTTGAGGTCACAGACAATTATAGGCAAATTTAACAGCAATGCTTAAGAATCATATCCGTTTAGGATCGATGATCCGCTTTGATCAATTGAGGGATGCCTCTGGTATTTTCTAAGACTACCTGAGGTCAAGCTACCATCACTGAGATGGCAGAAGACGATATAACCAAGTCGCATTCGTGAATAAAAGATACGGGCACTTAATTTTAAGCGACGCTCTTCGTCGGTGAATGCACCTACGCTTACGGACCTTATGAATCGGTATTCCGCCTACTTGGATAAATTTGTGTGTTCATTAACGGCATTGATATTCCGTAGCAGGGAAAGCAATGTAACACTTCGAATCAAGTGATTGAGACTTCGAGGAAAAACAATGTATGCTAAATTTTCCAAGCGTGAATTTTGTCAGAAAGCAGTCACATGTGATTTCAGAGGGTATATGTCGATCCTCAAAAAGTTGAAGCCGCGATGAATCGGGAAACGACCTACCTAGTGTTAACAAATAAGAAGTTTTCTGGTTTGGCCGATACTATCGGAGATTTATATAGACTTTTCACTATTGCAACACCCATGACCAAAGTTAACCAGAAAGGAGTTTCATTTGTTTGGAGCGAGGATCAGAATGCGCTTCAATGAGTTGAAAGAGAAATTGACTACCGCGCCGCATCGACTCTTCCGCCGTGACAGATGGCTATGTCGTGGTATGCGACGCTTCACATCGTGGGTCGGGACGCCAGAAGCACGCAATACGGTAAGTGTAGTAGCTTACTTATCATGCATACCGAGAAATCACGAGAAGAATTACCCGACGCATCTATCTGAACTAGCCGCAATCGTGTTCGCATCTAAGATTGGGAGGCATTATTTGTACGGGCGTGACTTGCCAAATTTTTGCATCGATCACAAAAGTTTCAAATACCTCCCGACGCAGATTCCTCAATCTCAAAAACAAGTGGATGGAGTTTATTAATGGGACATGATGTTTCCATTGAGTATCATCCCGAAAGGCGAATGTGGTAGCCGATGCATTAAGTCGTAGTGGAAAGGTTGTGGAGCCATTGAACGAAATGAAGCAACTGTGTTAATTTTCTAGCTCTGAGTCGATGGCGATTTATTGGCGCAAATAAGAAAGTTCGACCGTTCATCTCGACGATAATTTGTCGGGAAGAGAAGCATGACAAGTCATGGGAAGATAATTGGAAGTTAAGGGTGCCGGAAGTAGATCGGATTTTGTAGCGAGAGAGGATGAGCCCTTACAATGCATGGTAGATTATTCGCTCTACTATCAAGAGCGGAAAAAGGAGATTTTCGACGGTTCTTTCATAATTCTTATATAATATGCATCCTGTGTACAAAGATGTATGAGACTCTTAAGAGCGTGCATTGTGGCCTAACATGAAGAGGGAAATTGCTGAAGCTTGTATCAAAATGTCTCCGACTTTGTCAATGTGAAGATAACACCGACATCTGGGCTATCAGAACCCCTTCCTATTCTGTGAGCTCGACTCTATATACATTTATGGATTTTATTTTTTGACCACTGGTGACATTGAGAGTTAATGATGGTATTTGGGGTGATAGTGGATAGATCGTCAAATCACTCATTTCTTACCAATTAAATCGACTCACGGTCCCGAAAGCAATAATAATGCCTAATTCGATCAGATGGGCGCCGGTATCAGATTGAATGTTGGGATTCAATTCGTATTTTGGAAGGATTTCAAGAAGCGATGGGGAATCAGGTCATGAGTACATCATTTCATCCACAATTCATTTGGCAAATGTAGAACAATTCGAACATCGAGGATATGTTACGGGCCCTCGTTGGCTGAACCTTCGAAATCGATGATTAATCGCCTAAATGGAGTTTGCATATACTAATATTTCCACGCCAAAGATTGAGATGGCACCATTTGAGGCATTGTAATGCAGAAAATGTAGGACCCAAATGGTTTGAATGAAGCAGTGAGATAGAAAGCGCATTTAGTTCTGGAGTCAGAAAGTGCTCAGTGATAGGAATAAACTGGAGCACAACAACACCGAAAGCCGCCCAAAATAGACAAAGATGTATGCAGATCGTCACGCGTGATTTAACGCTTGAAATCGTGATAAAGCATTCTTTTGAGAATATCCCCTGAAAGTATTTGAGATCTCGAAGAGAGGAGCTGAGTCCACGAGCATCTACCACACAGATTGGCAGAGTCAACCAGCGCTCATCGCTTAGCATCGCCTCCGTAATCGAGAGTATTCATAACGCCTTCCATGTGTCATGTTTTGAGGAAGTAGCACGTATTTAATCCGATATTTTGGAGCCGTAACCAACGGAGCTCGAGTAGGACCTTACGTATTAAAACCGTTAAAATTTTGATCAGTGCTGGAAAAGTGCTGCTAAACAAAGCTATGGCTTGGGTGAAGTGTCATAATAAATCAACGAAATGAGAGTTTACGCTGGAACGAGAGATTCGTAAACCGCGATCCACATCTTTCTTCGAAATAAGGTTAGTTCTTAAACTTGTACATAATATGGTTACGTACCATTATGAAGAAGGAGAATGAACGGGACGGCGACGGTAATTGAGACTAAATTTTACAGCTAGAGACCGAAATAACCATCTCAGATAAGCTTATTCTAATATGATTTTAGCGTTCGTTGAGCGCTTTATGCCAAAGTTAAAATTTGAAATCGAATAATGATATACGGGTTGTATCGATATTATATTTTGAGAATAGAAATTTAATTTGACACGCTGCTCGAAGCATGTTTGTTAAACCGAGAAGAGGTCAAATTACGAACTAAACGAGACCTAAACTCCACCTTAAATATTCCCATCTACCACCACTAACTCATTTCATCTTCCAAATTCAAAAAAAAAGGAAAAGTCTTCTTCTACCTAAGGTACGAACCATGATTCTCCAAGCTTGGTTTTTTTCATTTTGGGCGAACTTGTTGAATCCAACCTCAAATCTTGTTCCCCATCTCGAGATTATCATATGTAAGCTTTCTAATCTTCAAATCAATATGCTCGAGTCGACTTTTATATATTTGAGTTTTCAGATTGACTTTTAGATCTCGACTTTTGTTATGTTATAGAAATGTTATCTAAGTTTAGTTTGTAGGTTTGAGCGTGACTTGAAAGTGATTATCGAGGTTAGAAAATAGTGTATAAGTATGGTTGATCTTTTCTTAAATTAACTTAAAATTGTAATATGACGTTAGAGGATCCTTAATGTAGTTATTATTTTGATAATAGAATTATTGGTTCGATATGGATAGAGATCAATGAGAAAGCCTGGGGAAAGTTCAGATAAGTAGTTAGTAGTTTGAACTGAGGTCAGATTTAACGGTTTAATTAGTTGAAGCATTGATTGTCAAGGTTTGATTGTAATGTGATTAAAGTGTTAGCGCAGGCAATAACGGATAATCAATATCGATTTTTGAAGTCAGAATTTAATGTAGTTACGTTTGAATTTAGGCGGTATACTAATGTCAGGATAGAATGATTACTAAAAGTTAATTTGAATCGAGAACGCTTTTAATACTCAGTTATTATTATTAAGAAAGCGCTATCCCAATGGAACGCTGCTATAACGTATAATTTCCTTTGAATAGGCCGAGTTCGACTCAGCACGTGAACTTACCCAGAGTGATCACTATTCAGTTCGAAAGATAACTCTTCACTTATTGAACCCTTCATATATATTATGTTTATATATTTTTCATGTGTTTTGTCCCTTGGACTATTTTGATTTGTGTATCGAGTTATCGCGATTATGATTCATGTTACGAGATCATGGGTTATACCAATGCGGCGTTGTATATATCACAATATGCTGTCATAAAGGTTACAGGTGTAACTGTGTGCGGTGTTTATGTTGATCTCTTGCAGGCATTGAGTCAGCGGTGATCCCGACCAGAGGTTCCGTGCGGCAATGATATCAAGGTAACACCGTGATTCGTAGGTTCAATGTGATATATTTATGTGGGTACCTTCTAGTCGGGAGGATTGAGGCGGACCCCATCTCGATTATTCAAGTGGAGGGCGGATTCCTCATTTGTTGATTATTTCCAAGTGGAGGTGGATTCCTCATTTGTTTGTTATTCACAGGAGGCGAATTCCTCTATTTGTTTATTGCTCATGATGACTTCATTTGTTTAATATTCGCGGAGGCGATTCCCTCATTTGATTATTTTGTGTCGAGACGCTTCCTTAAATGAATATGCTATCGATGGTTATAAGCTCATGTGTATAGTATTACGTGATATCGTGAGCAGGATTCTATGTGATTTGTGTACATTTATTCATTGTATGTTAATGTATATGCATACGTTATATATGGGCAGGCTGACATATGTGATTGCAAAATTGTGGTATTTGTATTCACTCACCTTTTTATGTTTAACTCCTTTTCTGCTGAGTATGCTTTTATGCCTAGGTCTCTAGGAAAGGACGCCAGGTGGCCGGTGATCCGCATCAGCCGAGCCGCGTGAAGGTCAGAGCGGTATGCATGTGAAGTCCTCATCACCATTCTCCTTTGTTGCTCTAATTTGTTATATTTCTAATTTTGTGTATGTTGTATTTTGGGATTTCTTCTATTCTTGGGTTGTATTATCTGTGGATTTGTGTTCAAAGTTGTGATTTGTTTTGTTGACGCGTTGCTGGGAACAAAGCATCGACGGACTGTAGAGTTTTGTCTTGTATCATCGTGTCGCTTTTGTAATTGTTATCCATCGATTGCGACTCGTGCATGCGCTGTTAATCATCTTAACCTCAGTATGACTCTAATTTGTGTGACTGCTACAAATCTAATCATCAGCTGAAAACAATTATTTCCCTCTTATGTAGTTTCCATTAAACAAATTAGCAAGAGCAAGTGGATATTTTCTTCACTTCAATAACTTCATAATCAGAACTAGAAGTAACATCAATCCTCAATCCATTCTGCAAACCTTCATTCTTGTCGAAGGCATTTGCTCTAGTGATCTAGTGGTTTAGCCAGTACATACGTTGATAGAGGTTTCAGAATTGATTCTTACTAGACTCATAATAAGAATTTTGGTCCTTTATTAACAAGTTGACTGAGGTCTATCCAAGGAAGTCAGCTTTAGTACTCTAGTAAATGTATACATGTCACTCTTATCAACTCTAATTGAATCAAAGGCTCCCCTAAAAAATCCTTCATGATTTCTAGGTAATTTTACTACAAGCGATCTGCCACTATAAAAAATGTTACCCTCTCTTAGTTTGTCCAACGCATTTGCCCTAAATAAGCAGCTGCTGACATACGATGAGGTTCCAGGATCGAGTCTTGCTAGACTCATAATGAGAACTTTGGTCCTCTATTACAGTGCTCGACCGGCGCTCATCCAAGGAAAGCTGATAAGACTCGCTATTACGTCACTCTTATCAACTCAAGAGAACTCCGTTTCCTAAAAATCTTTCGATTGGGTACTAGTCAGCATCAAGGCAGACTACCACTATAAAAAGTTTACCCTAACTTAGTTTGTGTAACGACTCCACCCTGCCGGCCGCCTTATGCTAAGATCACTAACAACTTCAGATAAATACCAAACTATTATAATAATTACTGACATTATCAAAATAAAAACTCCTATTCCATCGTGGTGTTCCAAAAACAAAACAATTAATAAATGTGTAATACAAATCCAAGATATTAAGTATATGAAGGTAATGCATAAACTGCACTGGCCAATACAATACAACACACCAGCCTAAAAATATACAAAACGACAACTAAAAAGGGAAATGACCGAATAGACTTTACGCCACCACGCCTCTCACCCCATGACCTCCATACCAAAGAAAACACCCTCAACGATCGCCTCCTAGAAATCTAGGCATGAAACTACCACCATAGAGAATAAAAGTCAGCTTATTAAGTTCTATGTAATACAAATACCACAGATCGATTCCATCATATATATCTATATATATATATAAATATATCATATGCACGTACATTAATCGTGGTACTTAATAAATAATTGTCCACATATCACATATAGATTTCTCTTATACAATGTTACATGACGCTATACATGAGACTGCTATTCATAACTAATGCATATTCATTTAAGGGAAACAATCTCAACACACAAAGCCATCAAGTCGGCGAATCCACCTACGTATAATACACATATGGTGAATCCACCTCCAAATAATAATACATACGGCGAATCCACTCCAAATAATACACATACGAAAAAGAATCCACCTCCAACAATCGACGAGGCCTCCACCTCCATCTCCCGACCGAGGCTACACTCCCTCAACGTGCATATCACACCAAAGCCCTAATCCACGAGCCTACCCACACAATACGCACACCACACCAAACCTCCCTGCCTGGGTCACTCACTGCCTCAAGAAATAACACATAAAGCAAATCAAGCACACCTTGGCCACGCCCACACACACACAAAGACACACCACACACAAAGACACGTACCACACACAATTTCATAATATGAATTATATCCAAACTATCTCATAATGTGTAACTCATAATCTCAATTATGTCATAACATACTTCATAATCGCAGTTATCTCATAACGTTAATCAAATCTCGCTTATTTCATAATATGCATCATAAATCACAATTTTAAGCATAATATCAATCATAGCTTCACACAATACACATAATGTAATGGGCCTCAAACAAATACATGAAAAATATATAAATATTTATATATATACGAAAATCTCCATCGTGAGATTTGTACTCACATCGAGCCCAAAAGAGTAAATTATAGTTTCATAGCCTGTATCCAAACAACTCCTTTGTTAACCTGGATGCAATAAGACTGAGGGTGGAATCCAACAAGTTTTTACCAAGAAAACGGAAGAAAATTTTATCGTTTGAGTAGCCTGTGATTTCCTGCCATTCCTCGAGGAGCAGTTAAGAATGAAGTTTTGGTGATAAGCCCAAATGATGATAAGTATAAGTATTAGTGGTGGTAGGTAGAAAGCTGGGCCCTTAAGTGGAGTTTGGTTTCATATTTCGCAATTCTCGCTTCTATTCGGGTTTACCAACCTAATTCAACACGACTCACACTAAATTTCTATTCTCAAAATATATTATCGCCAACCCATATTATCATTATTCCATTAAATTTTTTTTTAACTTAACCTAAGAAACACTCAACCGGCAATTCAGAATCACATTAAGAAAAATGCTTATACGAACGGTTATTTCAAAGCTTGCCTCGGGTATAAATAACTATTAAGTGGGAGAAAGGCTAAATGTCAAGACTCTAGCCTCTTCTTTACGTACAGGGGTCTCGAAAGCATGCAAGCTTGCAATCTCAGACAAGCTGCCGAGCGAAGTTTCGCCTCCTCGACTCAGCCATGACATCCCGCTTCGACCTCCTCCGTCAATCCGGTGTGTGGACCTCGAACAAGCAAATGCGACGGCTTACACTTTTAGCAAACCTTCATTCTTCCCGTTTAGTTTCTCATCATAATTATTGCACTCCATCGTCTTCTTCGAAACTACTTATCTATGTCCTGAGGGGCAGAGCCACATGATATCCTGTGGACACCACCAAAGTGTGAAATAGCCCAGTGATAAGAGGTACTAAATCCAATTAGGCTCTGTTCGAATCTTCTGCCTTTCTAATGTAAGTCTACAATAAATTTTGAGCTATATTTACTCTACAACTAGCAACACCAACTAATACGTTTACTCCCATTCCGACTTTAAAAATTCGTATTATTCATGTTTCCAACTCCAAATAACATATTCAAAAATTATCAAATAATCACCTTTCAAGTTCTTGTTCCGTCTTGGTAAATTGTAAAAAAAGATATATTTACCTCTATTAGTGATAAAGCTAATGATTGTTTGCTAACATATGTTGAAAGAGATGTGTTTACCACAATTAGTGATAAAGCTATCATCAACCTGTTTCAAGCTTAATATGAAAGAAGAGGAGCTTCAAGTTAAATTAATTAAACTTAAGCTTTATTTTTCGCTTTAAGACATTAGTAAATTACCGAATTTTTTTATTTTTAATATATTTCATATTCCTTATGATTATAGTTTGCCACAAAAAATTAAATAAAAATATATATACTCAATAATAAAAACAAGACACCATATCATTTAAATTCTGACTCCGCCACTGATACTGCAACAATTTAAGAAATGCAGCCTCCACATTGTCACCAGTAAAAGCCGATGTCTCGAAAAGCAATAAGCCTTGAGTTTCTGCAAATTCCGTTGCATCATCTGTGGCTACGCTCCTTAAATTAACGAGATCCGCCTTCTTTCCTATTAATATCATCACAATGGAGTTGTCAGCATGAGCACGAAGCTCATCGACCCATCTTACAACATTATCGAAGGTATGCCTCTTAGTTATGTCGTAGACTATCAGTGCCCCTAAAGCCCCTCTATAGTATGCACTTGTCACTGCTCGGTACCTGTATGATATACTCCTTTGGTTATAACTAGAATGACTTAATTGACATTTTTTTTATATCAATCAAATATCTGAGATTTAATACAAGCAGTGAACATGTTAAAATGCCATCAACTCATCAAGATAAATAAGTTTTTGAGTTGCAAGTTGCAACAAGTCTATAACTATATGCATTACATACATGAATACTTAGACATAAGATCCAATAATGAAGGAGGACAAACGTTGTAATATTGAAAATATAAATGCTCCAACAGAGATTCGAAGGAGCAAAAAATTTTATTGTACGTCTTAGAAATGCATATTAATTTCTAGGTTATTAAAATGATTCCTTTTTATTTTTCGAAGTATGCAAATTGCCCTAACACCAAAAAGAATGTGAGCTGCGTAACTATCATTTTAATAACATTGAAAAAAAAATGAAGACATCCAAAAAATATTGCATTCTACTATGTGATTGCCCATTGTTCCCCTTTCAAATTGAAGGATTATTAAGTGCTGTGCAATAATCTTTAATTTCGTGCTTCATTGGGCGGCCACCGGGCCAAGTTTTCCCACCAATGGTGTTTTGTCGGGCGACTCCAAAGATTTAACTTAAATTTCTGCAGTCTTTCTCATATTTTCTTTCTTAAGTTTTCAAGTTTTTATTGCGATTTGTGAATTCTTTCACGGGAATCTACCGCCAAAATGAAGCGGGGGCATTTATAGGTTTCTGGCCTCACATGCTTCCCTTCGATTGGCCGTTCGATTTCATGACGCGATTCCTGAATGGTTGACCTCGAGGCAAAGATTCCGACCGCTCTGACAATTTTAAAGTACTTTTCTCCAAGAAATCACTTTGGGCACCTCTTTACGGGTGGAAGGTTCCTGTTCTTTCAGGTCAGCATTTTCATATCGAATCTCCGACTCGATACGGTCCCCGGGTCTCACGGACTTGAAACCGGTCCGACTTGGATACGATCCGGTTCTTTAGCAAATGTATCTCACTGGGCCGAACGACTGACCCTCGGCCCTGGATTCGATCTCCGGTTTACTTTAGACTGATGGACTTTACCGCAAACGCCATGACTTTCTTGAGCACCGCTATGGGACTGTGAGTCGATGCTCTGCGCCCTTCAGCTGACTTTAGGACGAAATAAGCTTCACCTCTCTCAAGTACTATGTGGCTGGTGAGGCCGCTTTTTATGGAACTTAAGGCTCGATAATACATTAATTTCGATTGTGGATAACTCGAAGCTGAAATAGATTATTTATAAATAAAGCAAAGTTGTCAAGCAACGTCAGTTTTTGCTTCAGACTACACGCCTTTTACAGCTGTCATATGTGACTCGAGGATACGACCACATGACTTATAGTGAGATTTGGCCTCACTCGTACTTGCTTAAGATTCGGGCCTCACTCGGTGACTCGCTTTAAGCTGGGGTTACGCCACATCTACTCACCACAGCGGCCTTAGCAGCCTGTTGACGAGCGACGATCGCATGAAGTGAACGCTCCAACCTCACATGAGATACCAATCAACTGTATTGTGGGCCTTGGGGAGCTGCTTCACTCTGTAATCCGCATGTGGCCCCGAACGCCCGGCTTATTCCTATATCCGGGAGTTGATAAATCAAACTCTGAAATTTATCGTGTCTATCCAAGTTTTTGAACAATCAAAGGCTAAGTAGCTACTCCCTAAATATTCTAGCGCTCGAACCCTTTACGCCGATTCTCATTAGATTTGCTTTCAATACGAAGCGGATTATTGCGTAGCAATAATCCTAAATTCAAAGCGCCCATTATGGCCACCGGAGGGTATCTAGCCACCACATGGTGTTTTGCCGGGCGGCCTGAAAGATTTAACTTAAAGAAATTTTCGTAGATCGCTTTCTATATTTTCTCGTGGGGTTTTGGTGTGTTTTTTGTCAGGATTTTGTGGAATTCTTCATGGAATTTTCAGCCAAACGAGGGGTATTTGTAGGTTTCTAGGCCTTAAATGCTTCCTTCTCGATCAAGCTGTTGGATTTCGTGGACTCCATTTTGACCAAGTGAATTCGAGTGTATCTAGACCGCTTGATACTTTGGGAAGTATTTTTCCTCCAATAAAATCACTTTCTTTTACGTGGAAGGTTTCGGTTCTTTTCTAGGTCAAAAGCATTTTCATACGACTCGGATCTTTGGAGCCTTGATTTCGCACCACCAGACTCTCGAGAGTCCCGCGATTTTGGACCACAGCCTCAGAAGGCCTTGATTTTCAAACTACAACTCTCAAGTGGAGTCTTCATTTTAAATCACGCGGTGTATGTATTCTTCATTTCGAGCCACGGCCTTCGAACCTTCCATTTGGCCATTTAATCAATAAAATTAGTGGTTTTCAAGCCCTAATTTTACTGACATTTAACGCGGGTGTCAAGCTTTTCAGTGAACCCTATCGAGTTCAAACTTAGGTTAATTAATGTAAAACAATTATTTTTGACTTCGATTAACTCGCTTCGATCGGGAACCCCTCGCTCGTCCGGTATTCGACGGAATTTAGGTTTAATTAATTCTAATCACCACGTGGCGCTTTTAGGCTGCCAACCTCTTTTAATTAATTTACCACCTCGCCTTTAACCAATTTAATTATTTTTTGACAAATTTTCGATGTCTACAGTATCGCCTCGAACTAAAGTATACGAGTAGGAAGTCGGGTCTTAATTCCACAATATTCATTTTCCAACACGTGTCAGTTTTCATGGGTCTTTATTTTCTCAAAGACGTGTCGCTCCTTTTATGGACGGCATCCGGCCCTCAAGCTGACTCGGCTGACACAGTCGGATATCGGGACTTTAAGCTTCCAATGTGAATTTATACACATCCCGGTCCCTGCTCACACTTCTCCCATCCGCAGACGCCAAGAAGCCTGGTGGATTAACCGTATTTCAGGACCTATCGCAGCCTGTACTGAGACTCTCTATGGTCCTTAGTTATCACTCCATGTCATTACCTGGGGACATCAAGACGATAACTTGCTTTACGTGATCTTCTCGCGAATCACGTGATTTACAATCCCGTCAACTCCTCGGTCGCTTCGAGGGACTCAGAGGGACGGTCAATTTGTTTAGGATTTCTTGCATACGATTTGTATGTCATGATCCCAATTAAGCCTCGGTCCGAGGGTCGACAAAGTAAGACTTAATTTATGGATTTAATATCAACACGTGTCGGGGATCCCATTTAATTTCAATTCGTTATAGAATTAAATTTCTCGAGGGTTTCAGGTTACCACGACTTTGGGCATACGTTAAAACTCACAATTCCTAACCGCAGGATTTAATGTTAATTGATTGCTTGAGATTCGGCGTTAACAATAATTTAGTACATGTGTTAAGACTCACGCTTAAATTCTCGATCCGCAGGTGATTTAATGAGAATTATTTTATTTGGGATTTTATGTTACGAATTCTAGTACATGTTAAGAGATCCCACTTTAATTTCGATCCCAAAGATTTAATTTGCACTAATTTTCTAGAGTCTTACTACTAACATAAATACGTTATATGTTAGTACTCTAGATTTATTGCATTGATATTAATCAATCCTCGCGATTTAATCTAATTAATATTTGTAATTTGAACATGACTGAAACAAAGAATATTTAAAATAATTAATTCGACCCACGCTGGTTTCAGATTAATTATTTAATTTTTTAGAGTTTAATTTGAAGTTAAACTCTATTTTTTCACAATTTTCCGACTCGATATCGGTCTATTTGGTTAACCAATAAATATTTTGGATAAATTTTCACATGAAAATTTTCGCCCATCCCATGTATTGTCTTGATAATTTTCGAACCACTCGTGTGGTGAAGATGTTCAATTGTCTCAATTTTCTGAACACGAGCTTTACTTGTCCACCAAGAACGTACCAACGGGCTTTTAGGGCTTCGGGTCCACTAGGATTTGTCTATTTAAGCATGAGATGAGACAAAAAAAATAAATTTTCACCATCTTTTTTCCCCCTAAGGTATTTGGGGGTTTTTTCTTTTTCTTCTTCTTTTCTTGCACAACTTGATACACTTTGATGTTTTTATATGATTATGTCATCATACTAACATCTTTTCATGTGTTTCTACAAGATTAAAGTTGAGGATTTCCATCGAAGTTTATATTTTTGTAGAATTTGGAGTTTCATCAATAAAGTTAGTGACTTTTTACTTTCTTGATACTTTAATTGCTTGATTGTGTGTCTTGATGGTGTTGTGCATGTTTCTTAATGATCTCCACGCTTTAATTCATCATAAAAATCAAAACTTTATATGCTTTGATGATCATATGAATATTTGACTTTTTGTTGTGCCTGTGATCACCAATTGCCTCCATGTACTAGTTTTGATGATAAAAATCTCTATGATTAGCCACAGACTCTAAAAATACGTAAAACAATTTTGCCAAAATCAGATTTCGTTCTTCAAAAACTGCACTGTTTTCAAGATTTCTTTTATATGTCTCCGCAAAGCTTGTTACGAGACGGTCATTTTGATAGTGTGGGCGTCTCTAGTTAGTTTTCTGGGAAGTCGGTATACGAGCCCTCAAGCTCGACTTTGAGGGTCTGCACTGACAATAACCGGTGCAGCCTTTAAAACTGTTTCTCCTAGCTCGTGACTCCGACTGAAAGGCTCCCACTTTTGGCATGCTCTGCCTCGAAGCCCTGCTTATGCTCATTTATTCTTGGAATTTTCTGGATAGTTTAGGCCTCCTGTTTCATCCAAGAACGACCGCATACAGATTTTCCGACCCATCGTTTGCTTTTAGGTTCTCTTTTGATTTGGCTTCTGCACTCGTGTGCCCCTTGCATTCATGTAGCGTAGAAGTCGACTCGTATGTGATGGACCTTAGGAACTTATTTGGTGCATTCTCTTCCTTCTTCTTACGCTACTTGCTTTATTTTTTTTCCTTCTTTGTTTTCAAGGGTCGAAATTTTATTTATCGGACGCCGAGCACGCCAGCTTCTTAACATCCTTTGTTGATGTACTCGCCATGGGTCATAGCTCTCGTAGGTAGTAAAGGTGCATATCCCTATACCCCGATGCCTTGCATCGGTGCCAAACCATTAGCTTCTAGTGGCACGTAAGGCACGAAAGTTCTCTTACTTTCTCTCACCTCACTTCCTCTCGAATTGCTTTATTTCATTTTTTCAGCCCTTGTCTCGCTGGATCCTTTGTTCGAAAGTGGACGCACAAGCAAGGCAACGCTCCCTACTTGCTTTCCAACCTTCTTCTTCGCGCTTGCTTTAATTTCGTTCTTTCACTATTGATAGCGTGAAAATCACAAGTGAAATGGGAGAGACGATTGCTCATCTCCTCGGGCCAAGCATCTGGGCTGACGTTGGTGCTTCCTCATGACAGGGATGTCACTTTGGACCGCTGTAGAGTCCTCGATTCGCGGCTTATCTTCTTTTCAAGTGTCGGGTCAGATCACATTACACTCCTCATGGCTCCGATTTGTCTCTGCTTGCTCAGCGCGCTTGGCCTCTAGTGCTCATCACCCTTTTGTTTTTCTGTTGTTTTGTTTCTTTTGTCCTCATGTCACAAGGGCCATCCATAGTCCCTCTGGGCGATTCTTTGTGATTGCGAGTTGTCAGATCTTCGCTTGTCAGCGTAGGATTCATTTTCAGACCTTTGATATTCATAACATGAATCGCATGGATAGATAAACGAGGTACCTTATCCGAAGTTGCATTACCTTTGGCATTCGGCCATGCACTCGGTACATGCTCTGCGCCTCGAGGCTATCACCACCTTGACTTTATCTTATCCTTCATGTCTTGTGCTTTCCCGTATTTCTTTGCATTTGTCTCAAGCATCATGACTTCCAAGTTGACCTTAGTCCCTCGATCCAAGGTTTTTAGCGTTGTTTTGTTTTCGTCCGGAGTTGCCACCCAGAGCTTTACCGGCATTGTCTTATCTTCGATATCAAGTAGCCCTCCTCAAAAGCTTTAATACTTAACTTGCTGGTCGCTTGCCGGGTGTAGGTCAGCGCAAAACCAAGGCTAAACCGTAATTCGTCAAGGGCTTCAACAAATTGGCTTGGGCATTTGCTACCGATTTGCTAATTTGGTAGCTTGTACATTCCTATGGCTCAAGCTCTCGCTGAGTCGTGGATATGTCTCACCCAGCTTGTAGGCTATTGCTCAAGATGTCCTTGCCCGGCTTGTGAGGCGTGACGGGATGTTTAATATGTTCATGATCGGTCTTAGTAACTTCTCAGAGTCGAATCTAATTCATGTCCGCTTCTGAGGTTCATCGGACATAGTGCATATGTCTCGACCGTCTTTTAGCAATTTTAAGAATCGACGGTCTCTATTTATGGAATATTTGTACGCTGAATATCTGTAGGCCTCGAGAGCTCAGGTGCTTCAAGTAAGGATCCTCAAATTTCATGAAATGATGTATTTCTTCAACTGGGCAACTCTATGTGAATTCATGTATCACTTCAGGTCGAACAACCTCAAACTACTGACCTCAAATTCTCCGAGTTTTATAGATACTGTCGATGAAAGCTGAGCTATTCTCCTCGTTTTATCTCGGCCTCCACGAGGCTGCACTGCTCCTTCACTTCATAGACATCGCCATTCATTTGCTTAGTCTAATAGGAGCTGCCTTAATATAATAGTTGTTGAAGCAACATTGCTTTTGTCCCTGTCTTCAACATCACTTATGTCCCCAGGTTCAAAAGTTGTATTCTTGAACCTAGTCCGAAGTTGCAATCTAGGAGCTTTAGCAGCATAATCATTTCAGGATCGTAGCTTCACCTGTGAGCCTCGGCTAAAGTAGTACTATGGTTACTTGCTGATGCAGACTACGCTTATGTCAAGTTGCTAGACCTGGTTGACATCTACCTCGCTTTTGTTCATCTTAGTCCTCGGAGTCTAGACCCATCATTTGTTCGAGGATTCATTTTACTTTTCTTCTGCTATACTTAATGTAATGGATCTCTCTTCTTTATGGTTTTATTCACTTAATGCACTTCCTCAGGATTGTCTTATTGCCGGGCATTTTCTATTCTTTTATTGTATGCCTCGATTTAGTCCGACTCCTCAGGACAACATGAATGTTGCTTTTTAGGTTATGGCCGCACTTCGATACATATCAAGTTACCTACGCACCTCAAGGCCTCACTTCTTAAGGATCAAGCCAAACCTGGGCTTCCGGGATTTTATTCAACCTCATATTAAGTGAGGGTCAGTAGTTTATCCTCATGCCCGTGAGGGTTGGGCGCTTTATCTCGCATCAGAGCGTGGTCGATACTTTGATCGTGACTGCCGGTGCCGGAGCGTGCGCTTTATGCTCGCGGCTCGGAGCGCTGCTGGCGCTTTATCCTCATGCTCGTGAGTACCGAAATGCGCTTTGGCATTGAACCTCGGTTTCACCGCCGTCTTACCCTGTTCTAATAGTTTCTTTGTTTTGCTCAAGTCCTTCAACCCGTCGACGGCTTCTCTACTTTATCATGTGTATTGAATTTACGTGCCTGCATTACCTCGAGAAGGTATCTGCTCCACAACGGCTCCCGCCTGCGGATCTATTCATGTACTGGATCGCCTCTATGCCACTCTGAAGAACTCGCCAAAATTCTATTTCGTCACTTCAAATAGCGAATCCCGTAGAGGGATTTTTTGGCAGATATAGCTGCTGATCCCTGTTCCTCTAATTCTTCTGTAGAAATTACGTGACGAGACTTCGTGGTCCCTGTGTTCAGAGTGTCAGCGCCCCGCTCCTTTCATCCTTTCTATCGATACACATTGAAGGTAGATATAAATTTTGTTTCATTAGCTTCCATATGATTTAGGACCTCACCTGGCTTTCGTTGCGGCGTAAATGGTCCGTACGCCTCCCTCTTATTCTCAAGCTTCAACCTTCGTATCGTTGATCTTCATACTTCAGCGCTGGCTTTCCCGGGGCGGATAAATATTCCACGCCGTCGCCGCGGATGTATTTGTACAATCGGATCGCCCCGGTTTTCGAGGGGAATTCATCGAGGAGTTCTCGTCGGGTAACGCCAGTATTCGACATATGCTCAACTCATGCACGTGACGTCATCTCAGCTTTCTTACTCTACAGCGTCCATGTTTGCTGGCATTTCGCTTTCTACGCCTTCTTCTTACCGAGACAGACCGGAGATCGCCATGAATCTTTCCTTCATCGATTCCCAAGAGCGTATGTCTTCTCTGCCTAAGAAGATGCCCTTGTTCGACGATCCTCATCTTAGAGTTCCTCTATGTCAAGACGAGTACGCCTCTCTTTCTTCTTCCTCTCGTGCTTCCTCCTTGAGCTCGAGGTTGATTTTCCTAACTGGTCAAGACAAACTTCCTCAATCACATTTACCCCCATAAACCTTGTAGTTATTCCATTTCCTTGATTTTCTTTCTGTGGGTCAGACTGCCATCAACTAGAGGGAATATTAAGCGCCATTTCTGTATTTGATTCAGGCGCTCTTCTTCGACTCCGCTATGTAAAATGTTCGTCAATCTCTTTGATTAGACACGATGCGGCGGTTTCAGTATATCCCAACCCCTGTGGTCGACTTTCGATGCACCATCCTTTCTATTTTATCATATTCTGCGCCATTCCAACCCATGCTTTGTCTTTTGATAGATCATACCTTTGCCTCTCTTCATTAGAGGTGGAAGCCTTTTTGACCCATGCTTTCGCAAGGTTTCATCTTCGTCCTCCCTTTGGTGCCACGAAACCTTTGCGGCTTACATCACACCTTTCGGTTGGAGCGAGGGGTGTGGTCAGGCCTTCGAAAGTGCTTGAAACCAGATCTTCCTCCACTTCAGAATGTCGGATATTGCTGAGGCGAAGAGTCATCTAGTGGCGCCTTTCGACCCTTCTTCGCTACTGGCTCGCTCCTTCAGAGTATTTGGCACGCAAAATGGGATTCTTAACTGCGAATGGATTCTCATCCGCTTTGACCTGCTTTCTCCATCCCATCCTCAGAATACTTCAAGCATCAGCGAAGTGTGTAGGGGACAACATTACCTGGCCATGGATCCAAGGTCTTCGTAGATATTATACGTGACATTGGTATCTAACACGCGAACCAGATTTGGTCTCCAATTCCCCGTGAGTTACCAAGTCATGTGCTTACTTTTCCGTGGTTCGCCTCCCACTCGTTGCAGTTTCTTGAATTATATTAGGGGACCGCTATAAGTCTTCCGTCGAGATGCCTACCGCCTCCTCAATGTCCTGAGTCGAAGGATGTTTACAAATGATCCTCCGTTTCCACAAAGATTCTACTTATCCGACTTTCGTCACAGAATGCATACATGTAGTGGTTTATTATGAGTACCCATCTTCGGCATGTCTTCATCAGCTGAATGACGGTGAAAGTCGTGAACTGAGCCAAGCTTGCAAGTCATACCCTTTAGCGCGCTCGGGCAGAGCTGAGTCTTCGCCGACTCCCCAACACATACGTAATATGCTCGTGGGGTCTCATCATCCGAGTAGCTCTGCCCATGCTTTCCTGTGACGAGCTTTCTCCCAAAAGTCTTCAGGCACCTTTGACCTCTTTGTATTGATTTGATAAATAGGTTATATGGTTTGAAGAGACTTTCTCTTCTTCCAAGGTAATTGTCTCTTTCTTACGAGATCCATCACCCGGGGCTTTGGAAGATGAAGATTTGGTTAACGGATGCCCTAAGTATCCTACGATACTCGGCAGAAGTCGGGTCTGCGGTTTATTTGCCTCCTGTCTCTTTGACTCGTGTTCTTATGATTTTTGCTCTTATCACTGGCCAAACATCGGGCTGGGATGTTTGAATCGAGGAAAGGATATTCCTTCTCCGCATTTCTCAGCTGGCATGCCCCAAGTGTCGTAGCCTACCTCGACCTTCACCGACCTTCTTGGTTCTGAAGGTGAACTTTGTTGTTTTTGTAGTCACATCGTGCTTCTTTTCTTTCGAGTTTGGAGTTCTCTTGGCCTCTTTGGGATCGTACTTGGTCTTCGAGTAAGAGGTCACAAGGGGCGGAGGACATGTGTCCTTTATTTGCAAAGAATGCTTAAGATCCATATCATGCCTCATAAGCCACCGGCTCGAATGTCCCGGGAAGTATTCCTCATGGACGTGACAGAAGTCCCAATTCATTCCTTTGGATGCACATGCTGATAGCCGATGACTCGAGTCTATCTCTTGCACTTCAAGTTCGGGGATTTCCACCGTTGATTTAAGTCCGGCTACCTGCCTCTTCTTTCTTTGCTCATGGCAATTCACATGCTTAACCGCCCTTCTTTGTATCAAGAATCGGTCAGGAATTCGCTTTCCGTCGAGTCAATTTATTCATTGCGCAGTCTAAGTCGCATAAATTAATCGAACGATTCTCAAATAACCTGCCTCTACTAATATTATGTTGATAGTATATGTTTCTCGTGGAGTATTTGTGGTAAACGTAAAATTTCAAGTCGTAGTGAGCGGAGAATTTAACAAAACGGTCGGTTGGCGAATATTGTGTTTGTGTAAGTGGACCCAAAGTATAGTATAAATGATTTCGAATAAAATCATGTATCGAGACTCAGATTATATGAGTAGTAGTTTATGTTATGGAAAACTTTAATTGGAATCGGTTTCATTGAAATTTCTAAGCATTTGGGTGTGAGAATAAACCGAACCAAACGGAGCCTTAAGCCATTTTAAAATCTTATCATCCTTATCTTCTCATCATTATCTAAACACACAAAAATCACTCTCTCTCTCTCTCATGGCCGAAAAATCACTCCCCCCCCCCTCAAAATTTTTCTTCCATTTCTCTCGCCGATTGTCGCCTAAAATCAAGAACAAAGTCAGGATTTTCTCTCATCATCCTCATCACATCTGCAGTGCCTAGATTGAAATGTTTTGGGTTATTTCTGAGTTTCGGGAAGAAGCTCGACTTTTTAAGAATTTTTGCTTGACTTTTTAGATCTTGGATATATATGGTATAGAAATGTTATCCAGTATCACAGGGATTACCAATGATTTTCGAGGTTATCAGTTAAAAGCGGTGTTGTTATCTTTGACTTTTATTGACTTTTATTAAATTAACTTTTAAATTGTATTACGAGATCAAAGGACTTTTAATATAGGCTTGTTTCTTGGGTATGGAATTATTGGTTCGGATGCTGATAGTGCTAATTTTGCCGAGAAGTCAGGGGAAAGTTCGTATAGCCTTTCGTGATTTTAATCGAGGTTGTATTTAATGGATTAATTAGTTGTTAAATGATTGTTTGATTGGTTAAATGTACTTGCCGTGTTTATCATTGGGCATATGCAATGGATCTAATATCGGTAATGTAATATGTCGACGTTAGTGGCATAATAATCTCTGGGATGTGACGATCGCTAAAGCTTGTAAATGGAATCATGAGACGGCATAACACTCGGGATATATATAAATATTGCTAGAGGTTATTCTACCTAGACGCTGCTATAACGTATAATTTTTCTTAATAGAGTTGAGCCCGGATCTAGCACAAGGACCGCATGTAGATATCATTAGCTACTTTTGGGCTCGAAAGAGGCAAATCTCACGACGGGACCTTTCATATATTATGTTATATTTCACGCTGCTATCTTAGGATTATTCCTGGAGCATGTGTATCAGGTGATTATGATCGATACTACGGTAAACTTGATTTATGACGCATAGTATAAAAATAACTCGAGATTCATCGACATTAATAGACAACTATGATTTTCATGGCATGTTATGACATAATCGAGATTAAGGAAGTTACATTACAGATAGTTTGATAAAATTCATGTTAAGTGAAATCAGCGAGGGTCAAGGCTACGCAAGGGTCACACAAGGCTATGGGTCAGCAAGTGACGCTTGATTGTTTATGTGTTATTTGGCGGAACAAGCACCCCGACCGGGAGTGCTCAAAGCCGCGTATATCATACCGGGTACCTGATTCCTGAGGTCAGCGATAGTAATACTGAGGGGCGGTACTGCCTGGGAGGATTGCCAAATGAGGCCTATCCCATTCTTTTGAGGTGGATTCTGTTGGGTATTATTTGGGAGGCGGATTCTACGGTATTATCTTGGAGGCGGATTCTCATATGTGTATTATTTGGAGTGTGGATTCTCAAGTATATGTATTACTTGAGCGATTCCTATGTGTATTACCGCGGAGGCGGATTCCTCATTTGATGACTTCAGGTCGAGATTGTTTCCAAATGAATACGCATTAGCTACGAACAAAATCTCATGTAAAGTCATGCTGTAACATTGTACGGTAGAGAAATCTACGTGATATGTGACGCTATTTATTAAGTACTGGACACGTATCAGATATGATATATTTATATATACATACATGAATATATACGATGGAATCAAATTGCGTGGTATTTTAGACCACTCAGCCTTAATAGAGCCTAATTCCCTATTCTCTATGGGCTACAAGCTTCATGCCTAGGGTTTCTAGAGTGATCGCTGGTGGTCAGAGCGGTTTTGTCGAGTCATACAAGACTATAGGCTATACGCGCGGCATTATAAGTCCTCATCGGGCCATTTCTTTTGTTGAAAATTTGTATATTCAGATCAGCGGGTCAGACATATCGATTTAGCCCTGTTGTCATATCTTCCTTATGATGTATTTTGGATTTGTTTGTCCGTTATTTGCTTGGATGTACTGTTGGGAAATTCACCACGAATGGAAATAGGAGTTTTATTTTGATAATGTCACAGGTTATGTTGTTATCGAGATCCATCGCTCTAAGTGACTCTGCATATGTGTTGTTACCCATCTTAACCTGTGGCGGCCGACTAAAGTGGTCGCTACAATTTTTGCACGTAGCTCAGTTCAGTGGTCTTTATGGTGTCCCGCGCTGTTACGCCTAGGTTGATAGCTGTAGAGTCATTGAGCATGGGATTTTTCTTGTGGGGTCTCGATCCTTCCTTTCTTTTGTTATTTTAGACTGGCTGGTGATGCTACCAATGTAGGTCTCTGTTGGGGTATACGCTGTGAGGGCAAGGCGGGCGCAATGGTGGTCGCGAGAGGCCAGAGGCGGTAGAGTGCCAGAGAGTCGCGGTAAATGGGATGATTGCTGGTAGCTGATTTGTTCTAAATTGGCCGGGCCACAAGATTCCTGGGGTAAATATCAGTGGAGACGAGAGATCAGAGGCCAGCTCAAGGCCGGGATGTGAAGCTGAGTCACAGAGTAGTTATTTGACCGCTCGGCTGGACCCGCCAAGTTCATTGAGCCGATTCTCCTATCCGTGCATTGTGAGTTCATTCTGAGACTTGGAGAGTATATTTGAGCCTACGGAGTTACTGGGAGCCGAGGACCATATTCGCAGCCTCATGTATTACACGGTGGAGCTCGATTTGGGAGAATGTACAATCATCTTTGATTGCATTGGGCGGACACCGTGTCATGGGATCAAGCTGTGGAATTATTTCGGGAGCTTTTGTCTTAAGTGTGCATATGTTCCGCTTCTGTAGAGAGAATCAGATCCGCCTCAAGCAGCGAGGCGACTATAAATGACTACGAGAAAAGATTCAAGGATCTCTGGCCTACTCCGGAGGTGAACTTGTACCGGCGGGAAGAGGATCGGCAGATTTAGGGACGGACGAGCCGAGATCCGCACTGTGTCATTACTCAAGAACTATACAACTTCCATGAACTAATGAATGCTGTGTGTAGATGGATTTGCCGAGTGTCCACTGGGAGAAAAGAGAAGATATGACGCTCTAAGACGGCGGCCAATGAAGTTCTGTTTCAGGATCGCCCATCACATGTCAAGCATGTACCAGAGTCGGCCCAGTGCTCCCGTTTACTACCTCGATTCAGACCATCGCTTATGCCTGTGTCTTTTCATCGGTCCGGGGATCTCGTGAGGGAGTATAGTGATTCATGGGCGTTGCTATGCGGTAAACTGGTCACGTGAGTCATGGGAACGCCGAGACAGGTCAGGTACAAGCATCGATGTCGCCATGGCGGTAATATCGTACCGATTGTCCTGCAGACGTAGTGTTAGCTGGAGTGCTAGCACATTTCCTCTAGGGCAACGAAAGGCAGGAGGCACAAGAAGTCGTGGAGGTCGCATCTAGCGGTAGAGGAAGCTTGGGCGTGAGCTGAGTAGTCAGTGCAGGTGTCATTGCTGGACAGATGGGTGCTCTGGAACTAGTCGTAGCGATATTTGCGCTACTCCAGAAGCCTCAGATTCCCAGCGGTCACAGTACTCTTACATTTGCTGGTCGAAGCAAAGTCTGCTTTGATTCTGAGTTACTCATTCTTTTTTCGTATCTCCGAAATTTTCTCCCAACAGATTCCTAAAACTCGCGGAAATTCCTTTTGCTAGCACTCACTTCTAATTTTAACTCCGGGCGGAAAGCCTGTTAAGATCAATGGTGTACTTAGAAATTGTCTTGGCGTTATCAAATCAATGCTGGCGATGATTTATTACCTTTCGAGATGAGCGATTTTGATCTTATTCCTGAATGAATGGTCGGGGGAGACATCAGCGCTATGATTTGTCATTCAAGAAGACGAAATATCGTAGTCCCGGTAAATCTAAGATCTTCTTCCTAGCGAGAAAATTCTTTCCTCTTGTCTCATTTCTCTCGCCTTGGCTTGCCTACAAGATGTTTGAAGGTTATTCCTGCTTCATGTTGTCGACACAAGTAAGAGGCCGATCCAGGGAGGTGTACGCCATGAGAGAATATATCGATGTTTCCAGTGAGTCATTGACTTCCTCCAGCAAGGAGTTTTCCATAGAATTACCCCTGCATTTCATCTGATTTCCATGGCACCTTATAGAATGGCTCCCCGCGGAGTCAAGGAATGAAAACGAATTGCGTGGAATCGTTGATGCGATCCATTCACTAAGTAGCTCACCCCAAAGGCCCGTGTTATTTGTCGTACAAGTGATGGATCTTTGATAGTCATAGATCGATTATAGACAATAACAAAGTAACAATTAAGAACCTGAGTATCCGTTGCCTAGAATCGATGATCCGCTTGATCAATTAAAAGATGTCTTGGTATTTTCTAAGATCGATTTCGAGGTCGCTACCATCACTGAGGATTGCTGAGGACGATGTATCAAGTCGGTATCCGTAACAAGATACTGGCACCACGAAGTTTTTGGTAATGCCATTCGTCGACAACGCCCCCCAGCTGCTTATGGACCTTGTATGAATCGGGTGTTCCGCTCTTACTTGATAAATTTGTAAAGGGTGTTCATTGACTAGTTACTTTGATATATTCTCAGAACAGGAGAAAGACGGGCACATTTGAGAATGGGCGCTGAGACTTCTGAGGGAAAAATGAATTGTATGCTAAATTTTCCAAGCGTGAATTTTGCCGAGAAAAGTGCGCTCAGCCATGTGATTTCGTGAGTAGGTATAAGTGTCGATCCTCAAAAGGTCAAGTCAGATGAATTGGGAACGACCACCAGCGTTATCAAATACGGAGCTCGGGTCTAGCTGATACTATCGGAGATTTATACAAGACTTCTCAATTACTACACCCATGACCAAAGCCGATTGGAAGAGTCCCATTTGTTTGGAATGCATCATGCGAACGGTGCTTCCAACAGTTAAAGAGAATTGACTACCGCGCCAGATTTAATTCTTCCGCCGTGACGTGATGGCAGGTCACAGATAGCTGACGCTGGCCACATCGGTCGACGCGCGCTAACGCAACATGGTAAGCGCCAGTAGCGCATGATCGCGACACCGAGAACTACGAGAAAAACTATCCAACACACGATTGAGCTTAGCCGCTATCAGGTTCGCACTTAAGATTCGAGGCATTATTTGTACTTGGGCGACTTCAGAAAATTTTGCATCGATCACAAGAGTTTGAAATACCTTCCGACACTGCAGAGATTCGAACCCGAGGCGTGACTCGAAATATCAAATGATGCGATGTTTCCATCGAAAGCATCATCCGAAGCAACGCCGTGGTCACGTGATCGAAATCGTAGGAAACATTAAGTGAGCCATTAAACGAAACGAAGAACCTGCGTTAATTTCGATCGAGTCGATGGCGGTTTGTTGGCACAAATAAGAGTCGCCCAATCGGGTTTTTGATCGAATACCGAGGAACAACAAAAAAGATGAAATTGCAAAAAATAATTGAGAAGAAAGTTTGGAAGCAGATCGACTTGCGCGGTGAGAGACGGAGCCCTTACAATGCATGGTGATTATTCGTGGCCTTATTCCTCCTGAGTCAGTGCTGAGATTTCGACGGCCTGCCAATGCCCATATATATGCATCCGGTGGTACAAAGCATGTATGAGACTTAAGAGCAAAAACAGACAGCGCTCCAATACGAAGAGGGAAATTAATTAGTATCAAAATGTCTGACTCATTAACAGTGAAAATAGAACACC
The DNA here is from genome assembly GCA_019722365.1 of Lithospermum erythrorhizon. Lineage (NCBI taxonomy): Eukaryota > Viridiplantae > Streptophyta > Magnoliopsida > Boraginales > Boraginaceae > Lithospermum > Lithospermum erythrorhizon. The sequence continues at coordinate 59,579 of JADFUC010000612.1, read as the reverse complement.
GAATATCCACAGGCTATCGTTTGGGAACCCCTTCCTATTCCAGAGTGGACTCAGAGCATATTATTAATGGACTTTGTTTGACCTCCGAGGACGCCGAGAGCATTGACGTGCATTTGGGGCGATAGTTGATAGACCTGTCAAAATCAAATTTCATTTCTTACCACCAACCGACTCACCTGGCCCGGTATTAGCTCATGAGGTTGTATTGTGGATCCGATTATGCTGACACATCGGAGCGCCGCATCCATCGACGATCGACGCGATTCACCTGATTTTGAAAGGATTTCATAGTTAATGGGATTTGTGGTCAATTGAGTACATCATTTCATCCACAATCACGGAAGCCAGAAATACCCACATTGGAGGGACATGTTGGTACTCAAGTATCGGACTTTTTCTCTGAAATTGATGATGACTGCTTAAATGGAGTTTGCATATAATAATAGTTTTTCCACGCCAAGATTGGGATGGCACCATTTGAAAGTATTGTAATGGCAGAAACGCTTGACCCAGCTTGTTGGAAAACGGGGTGAGGAGAGTAGAAAAGCGCATTTGCCCCGAAGTCGTGGAGAAAAGTCGGTGGAGAGAATAAATTACAAAGAACACCTCGAAAGTCAAGCAGATAGACAAAGATGTATGCGCATCGCCGAGTGGATTTAACCTTTGAAATCAAAGCGATAGCATTCTCGAGAATATCATGAAAGGCTGGTGATTCTGTTGCAGGGAAGTCGAGTCCACGTATATATCGCCCGCTGCATGTAGACAAGGGGCGTAGCCGGTCCTGGCACTTATCGCTTACGTCATTTCCAAAGACGGACATTTAATTCATAATGTCTTCCCATGTGTCACGTTTGAGGAAATATATCCTGTGACGTATCCCATATCTTGGGAAATACAACTGAGTTGGTAGACCTTACGTATTTAAGAAAGCAAATCGTGAAATTCTTGGATCGTAAGGGAAAGTGTCAAAGAAAGTCAAAGGGGCTTAGTGAAGTACAAGTGCGAAATCAACGGTTGAGGAAGCTGAGTACGGGAACTTGGCAGGAGGACGTTGTAAGCTTCCACATCCACATCTCTTCAAGGCATGTTGCTCCAAACCTCAGACTATAATAATATGTATGTGATATGAATCTGGCGAGGTCAATGTTGGGTATCGGGTACGGGCGCCATAAGGCAAAATTTCGAGGACGAAATTTTATAAGGTGGGTGTAATGAATAATCGCCTTACTAATATTACGTCGATAGTATATAAGTTTCTCGTGGAGTATTTCGTGCAAAATTTCTTTTAAAATTCTCAAGTCGAAGAGCTGAGAATTTAACAAAACGGTCGGTCAAGCGGAATATCGCGGTTTCAAAGTGACCCGGTGATAGTATAAATGATTTCTGAATAAAATCGATGTATCGAGACTAGATTATATGAGTAAAGAGTTTGCGCATGGAAAACTTGCTACTTGGAATCGGCTCTACTGAAATTCTAAAGCATTTAAAAGCTGAGAAATAAACCGAACCAAACGGGCCTTAAGTCATTTTAAAAAATTTCATCATCCTTATCATTCCATCATTTTCAAACACACAAAAAATCTTCTTTTCTCTCATGGTTTATTGTCACCTCTTTCCCCACCCTCAAAATCTTTCCATTTTATCGATTTGCCGTTAAACGCAAGAACAAAGTTGTGGATTTTCTTCTCCTCATCATCCTCTACTGCCATCTAGGCTTGGGATTGAATGTTTTGGGTTATTTCTTTGAGCTTTTGGAAGAGTTGACTTTTAAGAATTTTGTTTACTTGCATTCGGATATATTACGGCATGTAAATGTTATCTCAGTACGTTATGGATTAGTTTTATGATTTTGGAGTAAGTTATTGGGGCAGAAAGTGGTAAGTGTTATCTTCGACTATTATTGACTTTTATTAAATTAACTTAAATTGTAATACGAGATCAAAAGGACTTTAATATAGTTGTTTCGGGGTATGGAATTACTGCCTGGATGATAAAGCGTAATTTGGCCGAGGAAGTCAGAAAGTCTGAGTAGCCTTTTCGTGATTTAATTGGAGGTTGCATTTAATGGATTAATTAGTTGTTAAATGATTGCTCGATTGGTTAAACGTACTTAAGGCGTGATTGTCAAAATATGCACGATCAATATCGGTAATGTAATATGTCGACGTTAAAAGTATATCAATCTTCGTGATGTGGACTATCATAAAAAGTTGTAAATGGAATCATGTAGACGCGTAAGGCACTCGACATATAAATATTACAGAGGTTATTCCTACGAGATGCGTTATAAATGCATAATTTTCTTAACAGTGAAGTCAAGTTCCTGGATCTACACCATTGTAGACATTACTACTGGGCCTCGAAAGTAAGACAAACTTCACGACGGGGACCTTCATATTATGCTATATTTTGCATGTGTTATTTTAGGATTATTCTCGATATGTGTATTGTGTGATTAAGTGATGATACTATGTGTAAACTTGATTTATGATGGCGTATAAAAATAACCGAGATTTGATCGACATTACGGTATAACCATGACATGTATATGTTACATTACAATTGAAATTATGAGACAGATAATGATAAAATTCATGTTATGAAATTCAAAGCGAGGTCATAAGCATGGTACAAGTGGTCGGGCAAGTGCATGCTTGATCATGAGCGTGTTATTTCATGAAATAAAGTGGTGACCGACCGAGGTCAAACAAAAAGATATCAAAGTGGTACCTGCGGGATCGTGGGAGGTTTCAAAAGCGATATGCACATCAGGCGAGCTCGGCCGGGTGACGCAAGTGAGGCCCCATCTCGATTTTCGAGGCGGATTCTCACAGTATTACTTGGAAAGCGGATTCTCAAGGTATTATTTATATCTCTACAGATATTTTGCGATTCTCATAAAAAGCTACTTGGAGGCGGATTCCTCATATGTGTATTATCTCGTGGAGGCGATTCCTCTACTAATACTATTATTGGTATCGTTTCCCAACGAATACGCATTAGCTATGAACAAAATCACATGTGTAAAAGTTGGCCGTAAGGTAACATCAGAATATTTATATAAATCTATGTGATATGTGACAAGCTATTTATTAAGTACTGACAATGTACGGCATATGATATATTTATGCTATTACATGTTACTAACATAAGGCCATGGAATCACCGTGGCATTCCTTCAGATTCCACTGCCTAAATACCGAATTCTCTATTCTCTGTTAAGCATGCTTTCATGCTCTAGGTTTCTAGAGTGATCAGGTATCGTAGAGCGGTTTTGGCTGAAATAAGATCATAAAAAAGGAAGGCAAGTGCATAGAAGTCCTCATCACTATTTCTTTTGTTGAAAATTTGTATATTTGAGATCAAAGGGTTGTAATATATTGACGAAATCAAGTTGTCATACTTTCTCTTATGATGTATTTTGGATTTGTGTTCGTTGTCCGTTATTTTGTTGGATGTATTGCTGAACACCACGATGGAAATAGGGAGCTTTATTTTGATAAATGCCTTAAAAGTTATAGTTGTTGTAAAGGGTATCCATCGCTCGCGACTCGTATACAAAAGTTGTTAATGATCTTAACCTCGCATGGCCGACTTCAAAGCGGCCGCACACACATTCCCTTCGAGGAGCGAAAGAATCGCTTGACCATTTCATCCCTTCGCCCCAACAATCGCTGCACGCCCAACAGCAATGGCGTGCCTGGGGCTCGCAATTCCGCCGAAGTCTTGGGAACTCAAGCAAATGACAACCCTAGACATTTTCACCGGTCTATTCGGGAGGCATGTGGCTGGATGAGACAGTTACCACTCCTCACTCATGACTTTATTGCCCCCCTCAAAGATATACTCCTCTCGCCAGGCCGCTGAATCATTCCATCCGAAATGATAGGAGTTTCTACCGTGTTCCTCGTTGGTCCTCGCGATGAACCCGAGGCATAACGAAGTGGATGTAATGGACTGTCTTACCCCATTTTAGAGGCCTGCAGTGCCTCTTCTCTACTTTAGAGTCAGCTCACTGCTCTTGCCTTATGCTCCTCGATCAACCATCTTTTGGACATCCTGTCGATGAGTCATCTCGGTGTCAATCTTTTGCAAAGATATTTTTACCATCCCCGGCCGTGGTAGCTATATGTCTTTCTAGGAGGTAATACCAGCCATCATTTCGTACTAGAAGGTCCGGGCAGAGACGTAAACGAGCCAGCCTCTAATTGTAGATCCCCTCACGTGTACCGCGTAACGATGCTGAGTCCTCCGGCCACCAAGCTCTCATCTATGTGTCGGTATGTTCCTCATCCGTATCAATCGCCCGGCCGCTTCTCCTCACACTGGGTCCGCTTGCAGCCCCTGACAACACAAGCAGCCGCAGACTCAAGCAGGCATTACCCGAATCGGTTCGCTCATTTAACGGACTCGCCTTTGACGCGAATTCTCACTATCAGTAGCCTTTGATGCCAATTTATAGGAGTCACTTGGCCTCGGAAACACTGCTGTCAAGAAATGACAGTGTAGTTGACATTCCCACCGGGCTGCCACGTGATCAATGTAAAGTTAAATTTTATTACTTATGACAGTGAGGTACAAAAATAAAACCCACCTAGAAAATTTCTCAAGCAGGCCAAGAGGATCGACTGCCCAACTATGGATCCCTAAGCGCTTGTTGACGATTCATGCAGATGCTTGGCCTGGCTTGACTCGAGCTTGATTTGATCCCCGATGTAAGCTCGGCTCTCGATTTGATTTGGATTTGATTTGGAGCTAAGACTGAGCCTCGAGCTTCACTCTGATTTGGATTTTTGGATTTAAACTTGACTTGATTTGATTTGGATTTGGATAAGCTCTAGCCTGGAGTATATGTCCTGCCCTCGATGGACTCGAGACTAGTCTCGACTCGATATGGTCCTAGTCGGGAGCCTTAGCAAATATTCCGTGTCAGTCAGATGGACTCGATATCGGGTCTTGACTCGATCTCCCATCTACTCTTGTGACTTGACGACTTACTACAAACGCCAGAGCGTAGACTTTAAGCCAAGCATCGTTGATTTGACTTCAGAGTCGATGCTCACCAGCTGACTTGTGATTTAAGATTTCACCTTCTCGCGACTACGTGGGCTTACTTATACGCATAATTTCGATTTCCGTGATAAACCTGAAACATGTTAAATGGGCCAAGCAACTTTGTTGCTTATACTATACGCCTACAATTGTCATTGTATTTTAATTTCGGCGATATAACCTACTTTTGACTTATATTTCTACAAAACTAAAATGGTCAAACAAAAATAAGATAGAACAGAGTAACATAACATCCGAAAATAACAACGTTACTTCTGGCCTTTAAAGTTCCAAATATACTTGTCAAATTCTAATCAAACTCATATAATAATTAATTTTACAAAAAACCATCTAAGTTTGTTCAAATCAAAAACTGATGTAATTGTACAAATTATTATGGCTCACCTTTCTTGGCCATCAGTGTCCCAGATCTGGAGCCTTAATGACTTGGACTTGATTATTATTAAGGTCCGAGCCCCAAAACTCAACAGTAATAAGTCAAAGCAGAATTCGTTCTTGCAAACCTAGATAACACCTGAGTCTTCCTAACTGCAGAATCACCTATCACAACTATCTTGGAACACGTAATCAATATTCTCATACCTCTTCTATGTTGCACATGCCCATTTTCTGATTGTTCATTTCAAAACATTCAAAGAAAGACTAAAAATATTCTTCAGCAAGTTATGTGTTTTGTTTACTTACTTTTAAAACAATAATTTAATTTATGAGTCAAGTTTAGTTGGGAGTAAGTAGTGATGGAAAAGTCAAAAGGAAATTGTGATGATACAAATATTAGTCCGGTAAAGAACAGACATGACTATTAGCCATATTATATTTTTGGCGCAATATCCACGCACGTGAATCAACAACAAGATGAAGTTGTTAAGGCTGTTCCTACAATCTTGAGCTACTCTAGTGATAGAATCATAGATAATTCATTGTATAGAGATTGATATAGTTTGTTAGTTTATTCCCTAGCTTTACATGCAAATTCAAATGTTGTGTCTACATGTAAATTTACACATTATAAATACAAGCATCTCACATAGTGAAGAGCAACTTTTCTCAAATACTTTCATTAGAGAGCAAACTTTTTCAAATACTTTCAATGACTACATTATTGCAAAGATCAACGTTTCCCAGTCTTTTTCTTTTAATTGTCCGGCAGACATTTTACACGTACATAAATTATTTTGACGTATAAATTACACGTCTAAGATATAATAAACTGTAATTTACATGCATAAATTTACACCTCTTACACCCAGGGACTGAACAGGGAGGGGTCCTCTAGTATTTTGCAAGTTTTACAACCAAATAATATATATTCTATGTAAAGAACAGCAAGATCAGTAGCTCAGTTGGTAGAGGAAGACTCTTCCTACGGTGGAAACGTGGGTCCGATTCCCCATGGGTACCACTCTTGTGCTATTTTGTTAAGATTGTCTTGTATTCTCTCTATAATTTTTTTTCTAGTTTTGGCCTCCCACTATATTTATTTTTTTTAACCTGGTTCCATCCCTTACACCAGAATCTAACATCAACATCAAATACGTTTCCGTCTACGCACAACTCTATTTCTTTTCATTCTACAAATTGAATTCAACATCAAAGAATTCCACCTATTAATTCTTTCCCTTTCTTTTCTACAATGGACATTCTTTCAAATTTTGTGTTTGCATTCCCTCTCCCTTACATCCATTTCGTGACTAATTTTGTCATCTTCGAATTAAAACTACATCCAATGAATTAACTAATACAAGTTTCTGTCCTCATTGTTTCTTATATATTAGAAGAACACAAAGTCCATCGTCAATTCTGAAACATCCCTTAGTCAGCTACTACGCCACCCAGCAAGGCTAAGTACTTCTACAAGCCACACCCCGCTCAGATGTCTCCCCACTGGCCGTGTAATTTTTTACCTTTCCTTTTGTAACTTTAACTATCTCTTAAGCATCGTTTCTAACCTTTCCGACTACCCCTGGCGGCCTCTCGTGACCTCGGGCCTCAAGAACAAAGAACTTAGCTCTTCACCACCACCCTCAAGTCAAGTTAGCCTCGGGGCGTATATGAATCCGGTAAGCCTGGGCCGCCAGCAATCGCGCCCACTTTCCTCGAACGGCCGCCGGGCGCCAGACGTGAAAGCGGAGGAGCAGGACGCCGCTTATCGGGTGACAGTGCTCGCCGGCCATCGCCAGACAGCTGGCCGCGTGCCGATGCCGCCGTTTATCGGGATTTTGTCCCGCATTATCGTGACCGGATTCCGCTACTCCCTCGCCTTCCGGGCGGAGGGTGGTGAAGTGTGCATCTCGGCCTGATGGCTCGAAACACGACACCTTACCCCGCCCTACAATCCTTCCCCGCCCCTGGGTGGCTTTTATCGCATCTCTCCCAAAAAGTCGGGATAAACAAAATCTTTCTTTTCCTCGTGTTTTTTAGTCACTTCATGTCATTTCACACATTCCTCGACTCTTGTCTCTTTTAGTTCAATTATACTCGTTTGGTATTTACTCCTCTATGTTGGCCTCGCTTACTCGACCTTCACGGAGTGAGGATCTCAACTGCCATTGCTGGGTGGTTCTACCTGTTAGTTTTGTATCCTGTTTATTCCGAGCCCCATGTCCTCCCGCATGTCCATATGTACTTGGGAATTGATCCTACACAGTGGGGCGGATTGCATAATGGACATTTCCTTACTCTGTAACCCCGCCTTCTCCAATGCAGCGGATTCGTTCTCTTTATCACTGGGCAAGAGAATATACTCAAACATTTAGATATATTTTACCAACTTGCTTCTAGGTCTGTTCATGACAACCTCGCATAGTTGATATTCTAACCTAGATAGAACTTTCAAGATGCGCGAGACAATTTAAACCAATCAAGTCCTTTTATTACAAGGAAATGAACAGTAGAACGGTTCACACATGTTACCTTATCGTTTAATAATGCTCCAATCGCTGCACCCGACGCCTCTAGGATTTCCAACAGACGTGATCACACCCACTATCCTTCGTGATTTAATGTGATGGTCCCCTCCCACGGAGACTCCAACTCTTTGGGTTTTCCATTTTAAGACGATCTCCCACTGTGAATCGTTTTCGCTCGAACCTCTCATTGTAGTAAAATGCAATTTTTCTTATATTTGGCCATTTTATCCACGGCGCCAGCTCTTTTTCCTTCCAACAAGTCCAAGTTGAGTCGCAAGCCTTGCTTATTGGCGAGTTCATAATAATGTTTCACTCAAACCGTGTCCGCATTTAACTTTACCTAAGAATAAAAGCATCGGATCCGTGAGACTGTGGTAGCGTGGGGTTTTCTGTGTGATTTTATCTTGGGTTGTCCGAACCACTATAACACCGCCGGAAGTTCTTGATCCCAACCACCTCTCCTATTACGTCGCTTTACACCCTTCAAGACACCCGCCGTTCATCACCTAATCACCCATCGCTGCAGATGCCAGCGCCCTCGGTGATTCATATCTATCCCCCGCACAATGCATCCTCAATCCTTCCGCCGCGACCGGGTCCCGTTGTTCGTAACCAGCACCCGAGTACCCCAAACCTCTTGAATATTTCCTTAGAACCGTACACTGCCTCCCCGACAGCCGCTTGGGTAGCCGCTTCACTTCGACACACTTAGTAAAGTAGCTACTGCCACAATGACATACCTCTTGGATCTGGTGGTTCTCTTATATCCCCAAGGGCTTAGAATCTCCACCGGTAGAATGGAATCGGGGTAGATACTAACCATTTTACGAGGAGGTCGATTGGGAACGATACGTTGCCTCAAAGATGAAATGATTTTTACGCGTCACGAAAGAACCGCGGGCTACTAATGGCCAAAATACTTCCGATCGTATGATCTTATGCGTCAGGGCTCTTGCGTTGATATGACTCCCGCACATGCCCCCATGCACTTCTTCGAGCGCCATCAACCCTACTCTCGTGTCACCCATCCGGAAGAAATTTAATTGAACACTGCATACACACCATTCAGCCAGGTACCCGACTCTACCTCTTGTATCTTGTTAGCCACCGAGATCTCCTCAAAGGTCGCGGTCCTCAAGAAGTCCAAGACATCCAAATACTAAGGCACCGCGGAAGCCCCCTCACTCTCCTGGCCGTGGTTGTTCATGACCTCATTTGTCCAAAAAGCTTCCACCTGTACCTATTCCTCCACCGTGGCCTCAGGGAGTCTCGCATCCGATCAGGGCAAGCTGGACAACCTGTCAGCTCTCGGTTCCTTTCCCCGGGAACATGCTCCATATGACAAGAGCATCAAAAAAAGCTTGGGCTAATTTTCCGACCTTTCGCAGTGCATTCCCATCAGCTTCTTCATTTGTCTCATCAATGTTGAATTTGCCATTCACATGACCGACTGCCAAGAGTTGAAGAACTGCCTCCGTATGGATATGCTTCAGCATTTGCCAATGCAGTCCATTGGGATAAGTAAGTTTCATACTCACCTTCATTATTCGTGGTCAAAGGGCGCGTAATCGACATACTCAATCTTGTCAAGCCTCGAGACCACAACAGATCTTTGCCTCGAGCCTCAAGTTACTCACACCGCCTACTTATAACAACTTTACCCCTCTCCCGGCAGGCCTTAACAGTTGATCAACTCGGGCGCCTCTTCCGGGCCATGGGTACATTCGACCATGAAGTCCCCCAACGCTTGAGCCTTGATACTGGCCCTGGTTGCACTCCAGGTCAAAACTCACAGCTCTATGGCCCACTTGACTATCCGTCTGCATCGACCGGAGTTCTCTAGAATTTGTCATGCGGTTACCGCTACCACGGCACCGACGAGCCTCAAAGTAGCTTTAGCTTCCTGGCCGCTACGGGTATACACGATCTTCTCCGCCGTGATACCTGTTTTGCCTCTCATCACTCGACGTAATATACTAGCCTTAACATACTAGCCTTTTCACCTTGTCCTACTCCCAAATCAAGACACTACTCAGTACGTCCCGACACCGCCAGTACAATCGTAACATCCCCTACTACTAGCCGGGCTAGGAACTGGGGAGACTGAAGATACGCCTTGAGCTCTTGAATGACTGTTTGCAATTGGGAATCCACTCAAACTCCTTCCCCTTCTTGATAGCTTTAAAGAAGGGGAGGCTCCAATCCCCGGCTCTGGATATAAATCAAGGCTGTGGTCATATTTTACAAGAAACGCCGAGCCTCTTCTAAGTTTTGGAACTTTACATGGCCTATACTGCAAGGCAATCTTATCGATGTTGGGGAGAGGGTAGCAATCCTTCGGACAAGCCTTGTTAATACTGGTGATGTCTCAGGCACATCCGCCACGCTGCCCATTCCGGCTTCGGGGAACCAAAGACCACATTTGCCGCCCAATTTGGGGAACAAGCACCAGGCATTCGCCTAGCAATTCTATCCACCTCCTCTTTGGATGGCCTTACTCCTTCTCTTCGGAGAAATTCTCTTACTTTTGCTTGATGGGCTTACAAAGGATCCACATACAACCGGTGATCGCCATCACCGGAGCTACCCCTAACATATCTTCGATTCCCTGCAAATATATCGCGGTATTCGCGGGAGGAACCGGATGAGCACGCCTGCCTCCGCCACTACGTGTCGTGCCAATCTTGAATATCTTTGCTGTGATCCCCCAACAAAGCGCATACCCGGATCTATTCACATGCTGTCGCCTTTTAGGCTCTCATCCGAACCCGGGCGGTGCATACATACTTGCCCTGTGTTCCTTTGGCTTCGGATGATGATCCCACCTCTATCTGGCCTCATGTGCTGTGGAGGCCGTGTAACATCCTCTAGCCTTCTTTTGGCTGCCTTGACTTCCCCGTCCCCATATCTCGTTGGGAACTTGGCCTTTAGGTACAGTGGTACTCACGCCTTCAAATCGCGATAGTCCCGGCTCGGGTCATGATGCCGCTAGCTTCTTCCGACATGTCCATTTATAGTGAACTCCACCTCATCTTCGTGGACTATCGCGGATGCTTACGGGTGACCATGAATTGACTAATTCTAACGGCCTGTTGGCCTGTGAACCCCACCAAATTGTGAATGATCGGGCCGGATCTACACCTGACTAATCCCCAACTGTAAAACATTCAAAAATAGATGTCACGGAGCTACCTGTTGGAAATCAATAAAAATTGATTCCCTTTTATTATGCCCGCTACATAATCAGGTATCAATTCATTTACCGTGTCAAGTTAAACGCTGACATCGAACTTAATGTTCACCTTTAGTAATTTTATATTACCAACAGAAGTTCTCAAGTGATAATTTAAGGGGTTATGAGCGATCAAGCAGATCTTACTATTAATCGTTATAATAATAATTGGTCAATTATTATTATTATACAACTTACTATTATTCGAGTTTGTAGCGTCACACGCATACAAAATGATATTCAAATTATATTTCATGCATGAAACTAAAAGAGATTCTCAGATATCATAGACGATTCTCAATATTTATATATTTGATGAACATATACTTAACATCAATTGGTTAAACTTGCGTTTAACCATCAATAAATTGAAATTGATGAATAACTTTGATAAGTTATCTCGACATCGACTAGTTAGTGTTTTAATTGACTCAAGGAAGACAATTAAAATGGAACAACCTCACTCAGCGACCACTCATTATTCAATACTACGATTTGTCTAATTGCTAACGAGTTAAACTGATTTCTTAACGAGTTGCTTAACGGGGCGTGAATTGTGATTTGGTATTTAAAGAAAAAGACAAGGGTTTTTCATTTCATGATGAAAATCAAAACCCTTGCCTCTCTCTCTCTTGAAAGCCGCTCTCCAAGAGCTCAAGAGAATTTCTCTTCCATTTTGTTCTCACAACCTAGCAAGTTCAAGCTGATTTGATTCCCTCCTCGCGCCAGACAATCTGTAGGACATCGCTTTAAGGCCGATAAAGCACCTGAGAGGTTTTCGCGGCACCCACGCCGCTCGGCTGCTCGAGAAGTTGGTTTCATTTCGCCTTCCAATCGCAATGTAAGCACCTTTTATTCATATTGTAATTTATGTATTTTAGATTAATATACACATTTCAGGATCCCAAAGGATGTATTTAAGCTTTATCACGAGTAAAAATTCATACTAGATCTAACAAGTGGTCTCAGAGCCTACCCAAGTTTGATGTATTTTATCTAATTCGATTTCATGTTGGCTGACGTAGCTGTTGGCTAATTAGATCGATTCGTGATTTATATTCAATTGATAAATATAATATGAAAGGAATCAACTCCATTTTGTATGTAGAGCATCATAATTACCGAAATCATCATTTTATTGTATTGATTTTGATGATTTTCTATTTTTTAATAATTTCATGAAATGCAAGTGGATTAAAACTTTACACTCAGATTTTAATTTAGGTAGAATCGTTTTCGATTTTACAGAGAGGGTTAGATATTTCAGAAAATTCCGAAATTAAATATGTATGTTCATGACCCTTTGAGGTTCATCTCAGATTTGTTCCAGAATTTTTTTGAATTTTTTAAGTACTCCAAAAAATTCATTTAATTTCTGGACTATTTTGGATTTAATCGAAACTGTATGTTTTTAGGAAATTCCAATTGACGCGGTTCAATAATGATATTGTTGATGTTCATGTTGAATCCTAAAATTTTTTGAATTTTTTAGAGCCTCCAAATCATTTTTACAAAAGTTGCAATTAATCTGAAAACTGAAATTAATTACCAATATATGTCGCCGACTCAAGGATTATTGCATGCTGTCCGAGCACGGATTTGATGTTCCGCCACCAAATACGGCCGCTGCGGCCGTAGTCGGCCGTATTTGTCGTCAGTTCATCGTCCGCTTTAGAAAACCTTGGAACGCATTTTATGTAATTATTTTGGTTTTAAAATCATCGTAATTATTAATTTCGGTTTTAAATGTTAAATCACAAATTTTGTCATTAAAATGATTTCTCAGAATATATATTTTGAATTGCATTAAATTTGATTTATATTTCCTTTTCATAATTATTTTCATTAATCGATCATTTTGCAAATATTTTTCATGGTAACTTTTAAATTTTGAATTTTGAGTTAATTACTTGTACTATTCAATGATTTAAGTGGTTGGTAATTATTGTAATAATTATCATTAATCATGTGTGAATATATTTGAATTAAAATTTACATTAATTGAGCAATTAATTTTAAAATAACGGGGTAATTAATTAGTCAATTACTTAACACATTTATTTTCATTTCATTTAATATATATGACATTAAGTGCATTTATTTGTTTTAATATTTTCCATATATTGTTATGGAATGGAATGGAGGCGATAGATATTTAATTCATCGCTTTATTTTCTCGGTCTCAAGGTGATCAGACACATTGTAAAACGACCTAATCGAGTCATATTATTTTATTTTTATTTTCTTATTTCTCCCACAAACAGATGTCGTCTAAGTTGAGATTAGCGTATTTGAATTGTAATTCAAGACGGTTTGTGAGACCCGGAAGCTCAAGACAAGATAACGAATAGACAAATGTTAGTTTTCAAGTTTTAAAACGTAATAGCGCTAGTGGTCATATCACGCTCTTGAATGCGTATTGTTTGTTTTATTTTTCATGTTGTACATATGTTTGATTATGTGCTACAATTGTATGGTAAAATAAAAGCAAAGTAATAATAATCTTACTATTTAAAATTTAAGCACCGTATCAAGCCAATTTTAAAGTTGTAAAAATCGCCAGAATTATCCGCACACCGACGATAAGTTACGCTTTGCAATTTTATATGACAACGGATCACAATAAGGGATTTCCAATTAACGCATGGGCTTTCTGGGATGATCACTCCAAGTAATTATTTGGTTTAATCGTACGCTTTTTAACCCGGTTTGTTCATACAAAAGCTGGGTAGCATCTTCGAATAGCATGCCAATGCATAATAAGAGTTATGTAGTTTTGTCCATAATCGTCGATAACCTACTATTATAACGGATTGAAAATGTATGCAGTGTTTCCGTCAATTTGAGTATAATAGGTCTCGATAATTAATTATATTTCGTGAGATTCAAGTATTAGTATTTACTTTGGCGCTTTATTTGTAAAGTTGTTTAGCATGATAGTTTCATCGATTCTCAAGTTATTCTATTTACTTATTCTTGTAGAATTGTAATGAAGCTACCACCACTACTACTTCCTAAGAACTCGTCAGCTTCAAAGACTTGAAAAGGGTGTTTCAATAACTCGAATTTGACGAGTGGGTCTCAACTGGTGAATCATTCTCAAGCAAGAGAGAACCGAATACGAGTCGAACAATAAGGTTCCTCCAAAACCTAACGATAGTGCTCCCATCGGGAAAGCGGATCCCACAAAAAGCAATAAGTCTGATGGTTTGGATGCCTAGTGTCTCATGTTGGCTTAATACGGAACCTTCGCTCTGCATTCAATATGAAAGGTGGCAAAGATATGACATATGCTTCTAAAATTTGAGGAATTATTCCAAAGGAAGCTGGGGAACGAGATATACGGCTACCCGGCTCGTGATCTCTGACGCAGCTGGGAACGGATTGTGTCGCAAGCCTTCATATCACTAAAATAATTGGCTCGGGTCGATCGACTCAACGCTCGGCACCAGTTGTTCTCAAGAACTGGTTGTGGACTTCATCAGAAAGTCTCTTCCTGCATAATTCCTTCCTACCATTATGAACTTTAATATGCACAAGTTTGAGTTATTCTCTTAACTAACTGCGATAAGATGATCATTTAACGCTTGCATTTAACTGGTAAGACTAACACTTCTACTCCTTCTATTTTGGTGGTCCAAAACAAGAAGAAGAAGAAGTTTACCCGCAGCTGCGGTTCAGTAATCCCAAAGTCACGAGTAGGAAAGATTGTGAAGCGACGCATAAATGTCACATTTGCGGGGAACCTAGGTCATCGAAGTCGACCTAAGTGAAGCTCATTAGACGATAGGGAAGTGATGTCTCACTACCACTCAAAATTCTACAAGTATGTATGTTATTGATGTTTGTACAACTTCTAATTCTACTCTCAGGCGCATTAATCTAAGCCATGTTCCTCGATTTGTCATAATACGCAGCGAACTCGTGTCGCTAGCACTGCCAGTAGGAAACGGATCTGTGCGCTGTGAACAAATACGGTCAGCGCTGCCCTCGTATGAGGGATCCATCATTAAATTTGCCCACGGGCCTTGTTTTGAACTTATCACCGGTTTATTTTGTACCTACAATTTGCGTGAATATTAACTGCTTTTTGTTTTGAAATAATGATGGATTTTCATTTTCACTGTATCCCAACACCCCATTATCACTAGAACGGGTAATTTCGTACCACCTCCTCCAAAATTGTCTATTTATTTTAGACATGAATAATCGAAGTCATATAACATAAACTTAAACGGAATAAGCCTGTTCTGACTTAAAACCAAACATACCTATGGCATCATTGATCGGGTCATATTAACGAGAACCTAATCAAGATACTCCACCAGCGGAATACTCTCACGGTTTCTATTACGAATCATACCTATAAGCGCTGACCTTGGCTCTCCGCAAACGACTAAACGTCCTTCACCTGATTCAACGAAAGCATAAAGCCGATTTATTATCATCATACACACCCATGTATCGTGGGCCAAATGAACACATCCGCAAGAGGGATATAAACTACTTCATTGCATTAATGATCATTACAAGAGATTAATGCCATCAGATCATTACAGATACGGTTTGTATCTTTCTACACAAACACGAAGTCCCTGAGAAATCCAAGGAGTTCCAAATGAACTACAAAACCAATTGAATAAGACAATAAATATTCCTCCGGTCTAATGTAGGAGAATATTTGAGTCACGAAGTTCAATACTCATCTGTAGAGGCGGTATCGCTTCACAACTCACTCCAACAGGAACACTTCGAGGAATAATGGCATGTCTGAAGGAGAAATCGAACCCTTCTTGATATGGTTTGATCTATGATGAGCCTATCCGATCTACCGTTCATTTCCTCTCTCAGATATGCACTTCTGCCATTGACACTTACCTTAAACGTATGTCCAACAAAGTCAAGAGAGAAACTCCCATGAACTGTGGTTCGAAGAAGATTCTTCGTTGTTTTCAAGATTTGGGGTTGTGAAGCTTATTTTAAGACATTAACAAAAGAAAAACAAACTTGTGTCCAAATTCAATAAGTGCTATTTTATTGGATATCCAAAGGAAATAGTTGGTTACTACTTATCTAAAAAGTACGAGATCAGACCCTATCATGAAACAGTGAAATGCTCCTTGAAAAGGAATATCTATCCGTATGCTGACCAGATGTAATGGTTTTCATCTTGATGAAGCCTGCTGATGAAGTCAATATCGATGCATCTAATGTACATCCGACGACCACAAGAATTGGCACCTTCTTTCATAGAAAATCTAGTTCTCGATCCAGAAAGTCATTAACCAACCTCAGGGAAATCCAACAGAATCGGCCACGAACTTAGACGGTGAAGCCCATCATTGAAGTGACGAGCCCACTCTTACAAAGAAGCTTATTATCAGCAAGGATGTCGACAAAATGGCAAATAGCCTTGTAATTGGATGATTCTATGAACCTCAATGCGTCAGTCCTTTCATTGATTTCCCAAACGGGTTCGCCCCTATCAATGTAAACGTGTATTTAAGCAGTTAAACATGATAAAGACGGAAACGCCGATGTTTTCAAAGTTAGATCAGAGCTTAAAGGTTTCAAACAAGTTCACGACGGACTATGATGAAACTTACTCGCCGCCGCTTACGCTTAAGTCCATCCGATAATCTTAGCTATCGGCCGCATTTTACGACCATGAATACGGTAAATGGATGTAAAGACTGCTTTCCCGAATGGAAATTTAGAAAAGGATGTGTATATGGTAACCTCCAGTTTTTACATGTCCTAAAGGACCTAAATGGTATGCAAGTCAGAAAGGTCCATTTATGAGTTCATGCAAGTAGCATCCCTAGTCAGAATGTATATTTCACGAATCAATCAAAGATTTTGGTTTATCAAGAACGGCTAAGAATCTTGTGGTGTATACAAGAAGGTAAGCTGGAGTTATGTATCATTCATAGTCATGTATGTCAAATGACATACTCATCATTGAAATAACATTGTTACTAAACTCGCTCAAGGATCAATATCGTGTAAATATTTCAACGGCGACTTAAAGTAAGCACAATATTTACTTGGAATAAAGATCACCAAGATCGGGCCAGATGGTTAATTGACTTTGTCAGATACCTATGTGAATAAGGTACCGCAAAGGTTCAACATGAATAATTTAAGAAGGGTGATTCCCATGAGACATGGAGTTCAACTCACTGAGCACAAAGGTCCCACTACTAGTGTCGAGATGAACAAATGAAGGATGTACCTTATGTTTCTATATAGGATCCATTATGTATGCCTTGTCAGGCACTAGACTTGATGTGGTTTTTATGCATCGAGTGTAACCAGAGATACCAAGCTAATCCAGTGAAAGTCACCGATTATAAATGAAGTGCATCTCGGCAAGTATTCGAAGAACTAAAGATGCTTTCTCGTATACGCGGAGACGATTTGTTATTAGTCGCTGGGCCCTGGTATGTATTTCGTCTCAACGGCGGAGCAAGATTCGAGGAGTTCCAGCAGTACTATTTCCGATCTCTACAACAAAAACTGAGTACATCTGCAAAGATCCCAAACCGCTTAATGAAGCATGTTGATTAAGAAATTGTGACTTAGCTTGTGAAAATTTTAAGATTGGTGATCATTACTGAGTTGTTTGTGGATAATATCAAGGAGCATTGTTAAGTGAACCCCCGAACACATCACAAATCCAAGTAAAAGACTCCATAAAGTATCACCTAATTAGAGATATGCTTAGAGGTGATATCAAAGTATGTAAAGTAAAGAACGGAGGCTAATCAAGGACCCCTTTACCAAACCACTAAGTCGCAAACCATGATTTGCAGTACGCAACTTAACATAGTCCTGCATAGACGTCATGAGCGTTTAGGGTTAAGTGAAAGTCGGTATGTATCTATTAATGCTTATGTGAAAAAATATTTGAATATTATTGTTTATATTCTAGTATATTTGTTTGCTTCTGCTCTATATGTTTAAATTTATATAATATACATGTATCAGATTCTCAATAGCTGAAAAAGCAATCCCTGTAAGTAATGCATGCTTCAGAGAAAGCAATACGAATTGTCGATTATACCTTCAAGCCTAGAAACATAGATACCCAAATTTTATCAAATTGATAGTTGTATGGCTGCCAATCATGGCATTCAATACGGCGATTGAATTTAGACTTTGATCTTTCATGACCAAACATCTATATTGCTATGGACATTATAATCCAAGATACAAGCAGCCACAGTCAATTATAACGATATGTTGGATATCTGAGGATGATTCTGCCCTGATATACAAGGAAGATCTCTGTGCTCACATTGGTACCGATTGATTTACTTCGACGCCATAAATGCTTATTCGGCCTATACCGAGTAAAGCAGTGAATCGTCAATTATTATTATTATACAACTTACTATTATCCGAGCCTCGTGGCGTCACACACACATAGTTATATTTCATGCATGAAATTAAACGAGACTCTTATATTGAGAGATGCATTTTTCAATATTTATATTTGATGAATATATATCGATGAACATCAATTGGTTAAACTTGTGTTTAAATCAATTAATCAATTGAAATTCGATGAATAACTCGATATTATTCGACATCGACTCGTTAGTAGTTGAATTGACTTGTTTCAAGATAATTAAAATGGAACAACTCACTAGTGACCTATTATTTGATTAGAAGCCATAACGAAGTTCAATTGGGTTAACGAAAGAACCGATTTCTTAACGAGTTGCTTAACGGGTGAAATTAGGCATTTGGTATTTAAAGAAAGAGACAAGGTTTTTTTTATTTTCATGATGAAAATCAAACCCTTGCCTCCCTCTTGGAAAGACCGCCCCCTCCCTAGTGTTTGGAAGAGAATTTCTCTTCCATTTTGTTCCTCACAACTCTAGGAAGTTCAAGCTTTCGGATTCGATTCCCTCCTGGTGTGTACAATCTAGAGGACATCGTTTTGGTGTCGGGATGTGCTGAATCGAGAGGTTTTCAAGTGGGCACTCACGCTGCTTGTTGGTTTCATTTCGCTCTCCTCGCTGTAAATGTAAGAACTCTTTATTCATATTGCAAATTTATGTGTTTTAGATTAATACATTATTTTGAGGATCCCGATGTATGAATTTGGTTTTTATCACAGTAAAATCTATACTGGATTCTAATGACTCAGTTAAGCCACCAACATCTTCGCCCAATTCCCTGCTTCGCAATTACCGCATGATCACTTCAGCGGATCCTCATGATGGCATTCTATCCCCCTCAAAGTCTTTCCTGGAGAAAGACAGGTCCAGGAACTCTGGGCACACCCTTGTTGTTACAACATAAATATCTCTTTTAACGTACTGCCTAAAGACTCCCGAGTCTCTCCTCCGCCTCCGGCCTCGATAAGACGCTCTCCCTATGATATCAGGACTGGTCTCGAGGACTCGGATCTTCCCGATTAAAGAGTTTGTTCACACCTGCCTCGCGAACATACCTTCAACTTCTCCCTATGTACGAGCTTCCTCAATCTCTATCTGTAGATGTTTGCACCGTCCGTGATCACGACCTGGTCCTTTCGTGGACGCCGACAAAGACTTTCACATCCTTCTCAGCATCGAGAGAGGTCTTCCGCTTTGAGGTCGAAGCATCCGCTGTCCTCGATCTCCGTAAATATGTTTCCCACGAGGCTGGCGAGGGGTCAAATATTCACCTTTTTCTCATTCTTCTTCTTTTTTGTTCATCCCGGAGGTGAAAGCACGTTTTGTTCAAGGAAGATCGGCCTGAGTATTTCTAACAGCGCCTCGGATTCTGTCCAAGGCGCCTTTTTTAGGGTCGGGACTCTCCGCTGAAGCCTCTCGCTGGACGACGCCCCATGTCCCTTTCCGCCTCTTTCTCCCGCCTCCCATCCGGACGCTTATGCTGCTCATTAACTCCACGATCGGTGGCTTCTTCTTTAAAAGAGACTCCTTGAACTTGCTCATCCTCACCCCCCTTCACGGCTGGGCTATGACCTATTTCCTAGTCACCGCTGACGGTGCTCTAATTCCATCTAAACCGTCCCGAATCTGAGGAAATCGCCTCATTCTCCCTCTTCTAATGGTCATGAGAGAGTGCTCATCCTTGTCCTGCCGCACCCTTGGCACGTAGGTTCTAGTAAACCTCCTTTTGAGCTTTTCACAGTTATGGCAATCGGGTCAAATCCATTTTAGCGGGCCCTACAAGACCTGATTTCGAAAAGTCCCGCATTACACTCACAGTAGGCGCCGAACGACATTTGGGATTGATGCTGCTCTCGAGACACTCTTTCCTGCAGGAACTTAAAATAGCTAGGTGGATTCATGCTTCATGTGCATAGTTGCGCCCCATCTTCCTCGCGAAAAGCAGGCCAATCCAACCAAGCCTGTGATAGTTTCCCGCCGCTTGTCCGCAACCCTTTCCGTAGGTGGCATCTATTTCGCTTCGCAACGTGGCTAATGATTCTTGCTTGTGCTGTGGGCTCGTATTAGTTCCTTTCGCATTTGTCCGTGCCGAACTCATGATTTACTGTCAACCGGGGTTTGCTGTTTCTAACTGTGGTATGTATAAAGGTTTTCTTCTATCTCTTCCTGGATAAATGATGTGGGAGTTCTCGCTCTCGGATGGGAGTCTCTCCCCTCAATCGCTACATAACGCCCTACAATTTGCCTCAGGAGTCCTTGCACCCCTGCCATCTCCGTAGAGCGAATCTCCCCCATCAGTTTTCCCAATTCGACGCTTATCGGCCGCTGAATATTTTGTGTGGCATCCTCAGCCGGCCCGACGGCCGGATTGTTCAGGTTCAAAGCATCATTCAAGGCATCGCTGTTTCCATTAAGCATTCATTTTCTCTTACTGTGCAGGGTAATGACTTTCTTACTGCAAGTCTCCCATCGCTGTCGCTAAATTACTTACCTCGGTCCAAGTTTCGGCCGACCGAATGACAGCCTCTTCCGAGTTGTGTTTGCTACAATTTTGCCTAAATGGAAATGCTTGCAAAACAAGACCGTTACTCCAACTAGAACAATTCTACCTAATGCTCAATACGCTTGGCTTCTACAAATGAAGCTCGGGGTATCAAAAGCGAATTTACTTCATTTGTCTCAAGGTTTTACCTTTTATAATGGTTACCTCAAGTCTTGAAGGCACCATTATTATCGGGTTGATAAAGGCTTGCGGCTCATTAAGGGGTCGGATCATTATGGTCTTCAATGCTCCCTATAATTGTCTCCTGAGTTCTTAATACCGTTTATCCACTAACGGTCTTCTCCGTGAACCGAAATGGGCCGCTCGAATTTTCGATTATTGCCTCGCCGACTATCTTTTGTGACCCAAAAGTCCATTTATTTGGTAGTCTTCGGTCCGACCATACGGATGCACAATCTCCTTTAAATTGATACTTGGGCCAGCCCATTACTTATAGAGTTGTGGAATTATCACCATTTATGGTAAAGATGCGGCATTTGGTCACTATTACCATCAGTCCATCACTTCCCCTGTAAAATGAATTGTCATCTAGGAAAAGGACCAGTTTAATGTAACTTTTCAAACATCGAATGTAAAAATTACTTCAAGAAATTAATGCAAATTTTTATGTGATATATATACAAAAATAAAGTTAATCTAGGCCAAGTGGACCTAATGACACTCTTAAGTTTTGGCAGACGCTCTAAGTCACCAAGAAGACTCACCGGGAATCGCTACAACGGACAAAGGCAGGGATCAAAAGAAATTTAACGCCAAAAAGGAGGCCACAAGAGCTTACGCGGGTCCCGAACGCGGGTTCTACCACAGTACCCACAGTGCAAGCTTATGCTCGACAAGATAAGAGACTCCTTCCTAAGCTACAACGGTGAGCGCACTGCAGAAGCGGACAAACGCGAGACAAGCAGTATCATCGAAGTATGCAGCCACAATTCAACGTAGTGGCTCTGACAGAGATGGTGTTTAATGTTAGAGGATACTTAAAAAAGAAAGATACAACGGAGGACATCAGAATGCCAACACAATGAAAGAGTCACGCCACAAGTAAAACCCAGAGCCTTCTGACCGCCGAGACTCACGGGTCGGATTGATACCTCGGAGGACCCACAGGAAAGGCATTTCGCAACTCAGCGGTTACGCAAAGAAGATCGATATACGCAATTAACCGTGCCCCGGCCAAGAAAAAGGCGAACTCGTTATTTCACACGAAAGAGTTGGCTAGGAATTGAATTTACGATGACCCCTGGCCATAGCCCCAATTATTGCAAATTTCGTGGTCGAGATGGAGTCGGTGGATACCTAAGCTCGGGTGGATATCTTATACATCACTACTTTTGGATAAGTTACAACTCGAGAAGTATGACTCAACCTCTGCCCATGCCCTTGACTGTTTTACGTGCCACCTACAAGTATGAATGGCAAGACGTTGGATTTAACGGGGATGCATCAAACTATCATGATCAGTGACACCATTTATCGTAGATATCCAAGCATCAGCCATATAACGGCCTTTATAGGTCAGTCCGACACTAAATCTGCAGTATGGCAGTTTCTCTAAAGACATCTCAAGATGAAGTTCCTACCTGTGGGGGCATGTATGTCGGGGATCAAAGAAAAGCCACAAGTGTTACCAAAACCTCGTACTCAAAGAAATGGGAAACCTGGGCGGGGTTCCCAGCCAAGCCGGGCTCGGAAATTGCTACGGAGATTAATTGCCCAAGAAGGGAGGAGGAAGATAAATCTGCCTCAAAAAAGAGCGGAAGGCGCCAGGCGCTACGCCATTACCTATGAAAGATTATAATTATCCCTTTCAAAGAAAGGGAAATGAACGGACCTTCAGGATCGGACGAGATTGGGGACAAGAGCATCAAAAAAGAAATGTGGTATTAATAAGAGCAGTTCGAAGATATTTTTGCACGGGACCCGGAGGCTGCAGATCCAAAGCCTGCCGCACCGGCTGTACATGATCCTACAAAGTAAAACAAAAGCAGTACTTTTTGCTGACGCAGGTGCCAACGCCGCCATCCGGGGAGAAAGGTGCTCTACCGCAAGCGCATGCCAAACGGTAATTACAATTTCCGAATGGGTGGCAAACGCCAGACGTCAAGAATTCCAGCGGAAAGGAAGATGTGTACGCATTTCACCAATTTGAATAAAACATTCCCCAAAGACTTATCCACTACCACGCTAGGCGCCGCCTATCAAGCGCAAAGGCGAGGTTTTTGACTCTTATGGATGCTTCCCCGGGTACCATCAGACCGTATACCAAGACAGGAGAAACGGCGCTCATAACCGAAAATGGCTTCAGACAAGCAATGGTTATGCTATCTGCTTGAAAAATGCCACGACGCCGATGGTCACGAAATCTTTGCAACAAATCGACGGAATATGAGATATGTCGACGATATGTCGTCAAAAGTAAAGCGGCATGAACATCCGGTAAATCTAGTAACCCTAAATCCGCCTAAGGAAGAGCAAGGCCGAAAGTCGAACCCCGAGAAAGTTTCTTGGCTGTCTCCAAAATTCGGGTTATATGATCAAATACCAGTGGATCGGTTCCAAATCCGACCAGCCCCCAAGAGCAAGAGTCACAGGTTTAATCGATGTTCAAGCAAGTAAAGTCGGTTTATAGCCAAAGTCAAAGAAATAAAAACCTACCTCTTCAAAATTTGAGGCGGTCGTCGAAAGAAGAAGCTTACTCGACCATGAATGCAAGGAGGCATTTCAAAGACTGAAGGAATATTTAAAGTTCCCTCACTGATGTCCCGACTGAACCCGAGAATGCTATACCAGATAAGTTATTTCGGGATATCGGGCAAGGCTGGGTATTGCAGCGAGGTGTACCAACAACAAAGGCCCATATATTACGTTAGCCATGTCCTAGGGACGAGGAGAAAGTACCTAGTTACGTATTAAGGTCGCATTTCATAAAGTGTAGTCTCGGCAAGAAAGCTGAAGGCGTACTTCGAGTCCCACCCGATCCAGGTGGTAACGGATCAACCTTTCGAGGCGAAGATTCGGCCCGGCCTTTGCTCGGCCGTTTAACCACCTGGGCTGTCGAGTTGAGTGAATTTGAGATATCATACGCTTGTACCAGCATGCAAGTGCTCAAGCACAAGCAGATTGGGTGGATCGAGCTGCATACCGGCACTGCTCCTCGCAGTGACCCAGCTCGCAAGAAGAGTTCTCGCCGGACGTGCTATTTGTGGACGGCAACGCAATGGCGTGGACGGGTGTCGAGTCATCATATTAGACCAAAGTGGAAACTCGAATACGCCTGCGGCTTAAATTTCTCCCCAACTAATAACGAAAGCAAGTAATACGAAGCCACGATTCCTCGGGGTTACGTATAAAGTCTGGTGGGGTCAAGAATTGCTAGTTAAGGCATCAAACCCGGTCATCGACCAAATTAACGGAGCCTCAAAAGCGACACATCACAGATACTACGCGGCGCGCAGATTACCTGGCCAGCTCCTTGAGGATCTGCTTAAGCATATTCCTGCAGCTTTTAGGCACTGCAGCGCGTACCATCTATCTAGGCTTGCAACCACCTATTACGACGAACTGCCTGTAGGGATACGTGTAGAAGCTCACACCAACCAAATTTATTCGAAAAGAGTATTTCATGGTCGAGCGCCACCGGTGCGTATCAAGTGACACCCATACTTCCTATCTCCACGAAGGAAAATTACTTGAGGACAGGATCGAATCCAGGAGGATCCAGAATCGCAGCCTCAAATATCAATTGTACTTAAAATTATACTGTGTCTTCAGACGTCCACAACTCAAGAAGCTAGCGAGATATTCCCCCGAAAGGCCGTCGAATACATTAAGGATTGCTGGTTTGCTATCGAGCCTCGGTCCCCGCCATCAAAACCACACGAAAGTTGGATACATCAGCCCACCCCAATGAAAGATACCTCATGTATGCCTGGCGACGCCACGAGGACGGAAACGCCCCCACCACATACCTCTACCCTCACCCCGGCAATGGTACTGCCCCTGGGCCACGTGAATCGACCTAGTAGAAAAATTACCCAAGGCCAGTGGGGGCGGAGTATGCCACAAGTGCAACAGACTACTCAAAGAAGCTGGCAGAAGCCGCCTCCAATTTAAGAGACTAGGAGCGAGGAGGTTGTGCATTTTTATGGAAAAATATAATCGACTGGCTGAATTCCCAAAAATTTTGGTATCGGATAACGTTACTCTCGGCCATGGCGGTTCGACGGACTTTAAGTAGAGGTTTCGGATTGAACACCACCGCCCCCGCCTATTACCCGCAATCTAATGGGCAGGTGGAGGTCATGAATCGAATCATATTTAAGGGCGTTAAGAAAAACATAATACAAAGTGGACGAGGGGAAGGAAGTTGGATAGAGGAATTACCGACGGTTTTATGGTCAGTTACGTCCACCCTAGTTGTGCGGCCAGAGAAGCCTTATTCTAAAAAGTGGTGCCGAAGCGGTTTTGCCGGTAGAGGTAGGATTGCCCACCTATAAAGCAAATTGGGTTCAATTTAAAAATTTAAATGGAACATCGTAGGATTTGCAGGAAGAACCGACTTCATGTAAGTTGTCAAGAGAAAGAGGCTTTTACAAGATTCTCAAGTACAAATGTACTATGGCCGTGACATACAACCGACGTGGGTTAAAAAATCACCACCCGTATCGATCTAGTGTCATGTATCAAGGGCCGGCGAGTCATCCTGCGGAGTAGGAAAATCCAAGTTCTAAAACGGGAAGGACTATATCACAAGGCGTCACGGGGCTGTTATTATTACGAACTCTCGAGGACTTACGATAGTCCCCGGACTCCGGCATCACGCCTAAGCTATGTCGTTATTATGTGTAATCCGATAGACTACGAACGCCCAAGTTATAGGTCATTCTCTTTTCGAGATACTTTTAATAAAAGTAATACCAATTAAAGCACGTGGAAACGCTACAAATTTTTAAGCTCGCATGCCAAACCCCAAAGCATAATTTCACCATAAGACGAACCGATCACTCGCCGGTTATAAAAACAAGTGGCCCCATCCAACGCTAAAAAAAGCAAATGGAAACAGTTAAAACCTCAAGCAAGCGCCCGCGAATTATTCGCCACAGTGCCATATTCCACCATCTCATATAGCCGCCGCCTCGTGCCGCAAAACGCCTATATCAAGTTAAAAGACGAGACGGATAAAACCCGCCTTTTACTAGAAGGGTCCCGATACGTGATACTAAAACGAAAAACAAGTATGTAAAGGTTTACGTAATTCTAATAAAAGACATTACAAACAGCCAAGGAATATACGGTGAAAGTTAAGTGCCTACCGCCAAATCTCTAGAAAAAGATACAATGAAAAATACAAAAGTACAAAGCTACACGGTCGGGTCATCTTCGTGAAAGAAGCGGCCTCCTCATCACCTTCCACGTCCGGAGCCGGCCGGGGCTTCCAGACAAGAAGTAACCAACCGCATTGTACTCTTGATAAAATCTTTGTAGTTATCTAAGCAACGGGCGGATCAGCCCTGCCTATGTCCGTGGAAAATGGGCAATGCCAGACACGCCTTTGCCAACCTCATTTCTCAAGTCTTCGGAAAGGGTACTGCGACGGTCTTCTTCATGTGGCGGCTGCACTTCCTCTATTTGGAGAAAATGGCCTCTTTCCACCTCCTTCGCTTGTAGCCTCATCGCCTCTTCTTCGATATCTCGGATATATACCGGGCTTTTTTGTCGCTTCCTTTGTGTACCCACCTCTCCCTCCAAACGGGTGAAACGATCGCTCAAAGAAGTCGTGACGCCGCCCATCCGGGATACCTCGGCCTCCTCTTTCTCCTTGCCAGACATGCGAGCCGCGCCACCGCTATTTTCGCCTGGGAGTTTTCAGTTTTCCGGCACTGGCTGCGAAGCGTTTCCAAGTTTTCGACTGGCCGCCAAGGAATAAATGGGCGTTTCAGGACTGTAATGGCGGAAAACGGAGTTAGCCCGACGACAAAAAAAAAGTTAAGCAAAAAAGGAACGTAGGGATACCTTATCAGATGACGGGGCGACGGCGGTTGCACTTCCAACGGATCTCGGTTTACCAAAATCCTTCTTCACCCAGATTTGGGGGATTTGTAGCCCGGAAGGCTTCTGGCTTTCTTCCGTGGCGGAGGCAGCCTCCGCATTGCCAACTCAAGTGGTAAGGGAGCATTTAAGAGGTCGTAAGAATACTCCGCGAGAAGTAGCTGAGAACTCGCCTCAAAGCCGGTGCGAGAGTTCGAGGCGCCAGAGCCGGGGCGGTGAGTAGGGCTCACTGGGCAGAGCAGATGCGATTTTATAGATCGGGAGGCGGATCTTCGGGAGATGACACTGCCTCACCCCTTCGGGGCCGACGAGCGCCGTGCTTTGGGGCCCCAAATACCCTAGGCCTCTCGTCACCGGCTCGGCCTCTTCCCTCGCATTTGCAGCCGAGGCGCAAGTGCGCGCTGAGCGGCCACAACCTACGGGTCCCGATCCCGAGGAAATGGTAATTCTTCACTCACCTACGCCGCTACGGCAGTGCGGGACATTCGGCCCACGCAACCCTCACCGTCAAGGATATCATCTACATAGAATGTAAAGGAAAGTAAAATACTGGGTAAAACGATTAAATAAAACATATGTAAGAAACATGTATATCGTTCTATACCCCACAGTGAGACCCCGATGGGTATCATATCTTTTGGACGGACTATACCCGGCCAATCAATACACCCTCTTCGCAGTAAGATCTTCGTAAGGCAACTAACATCGAATTCCCACGGCGGTCTCCAACCAGGTCACATCGAACGGCCTTCTTCGGCAAGGACGGGTGCTGGCGCCTCCCCGCAGTGGGACCCATACTGGGACCGCTTCACCATACCGCTCTTCACTAAAAACACCACTTGGAACGCCAGCTGGTTTCTTTAGATCTTGTCTATCTTCGGGTATGCAAAAGATGTCCCAACCCGCTTTCAGAGCGAGCGAG
This sequence comes from Lithospermum erythrorhizon, assembly GCA_019722365.1. Classification (NCBI taxonomy): domain Eukaryota; kingdom Viridiplantae; phylum Streptophyta; class Magnoliopsida; order Boraginales; family Boraginaceae; genus Lithospermum; species Lithospermum erythrorhizon. Next base: position 31,423 of record JADFUC010000612.1, on the reverse strand, counting down.
CCAAACCCCTTAATTAGAGGTTCTATGCGAACTATATTGGCTGCATCACTAAGTGAAGATGGTACTTACCACCCGCTAGGCGCATTCCGCTGAGCCCTGCTTACCACTAGCGTGCTATTTAAGGCAAACAAAGGAAAAGTGGAAATCTACAACCCAGGTGGCAGGACTCTATGTACATAGCCCAACCCGCAGACGTGACCGCCGATTGTCGCGTGGCCTACCAGGGCTCGAAGCATCTTATCCCTTCTAATGAGTCACAAAAACGGGAAACGTAAATACTTAAAGTTATCTAAATCCGCGGTGAAAAGGGATGTGTAGTGAACAAAAGACGTGTAGGTACGGGCGGGGCGGAAGATCACTCGAGGTTGCCCCTGGCTGCCTGCAGGTCGGCCGTGACTTGTTCCCGACATGTGAGGATTGACAGCTGGGGCCATGGTTGGCTGATATATGGGCGAATTCTCGCATTGCCTCCGGTTCTTCCACGGAGCGACTACGGACTCGCCCGACATAAGTCTTCTACAACCGCCTGAGGAATTTTATGTTAAGCAGTGGGTCACAAAAGTGAATTTCCATCTCGCCAGAAATAACAAAGTCTACAAAAAGGCAAAGTGGGATTCAGGTCCATTACCACAACGGCTAGCCATTCAAGAAACTTCGACGATTGGGTTAGAACCGCCTAGCCATATCTCATACTGGGTGTACACAACGGGTTAAACACAAATCAGGAAAATCAAAAATCATGCTCAAACATATGTATTTTGGGAAAAGTGGAAAGAGGGGTTTCAAGCATAGAATCGTAGAATCTTCAACCGTTGTTCATACTCCCCTTCCGCATCTAACACGCTTCCCGATACCCCCAAATATTAAATTAGAATAGGATAAATCTTCCTACTTCAATGTTATTAAAATCCCCAAACAATCAACCTCAAACCCTAAACCACACCAGATCTGGGGCAAAGACACGAAAGTGTCCCTGCATTGCACCCTCTTCATTCGCCGAATGCCTTCTCCTTCGATAACCCCCGATTAAAGATAGAACTGTTAAAAGTGCCCCAAACTCGCACACATACTTGGAAAACACAATAAATCTACAGTTAGTCAAGGTGACCTTCTGGCTGCCAAGATTGAAAACAGAAGTGAATCGGGGAGTAGGGAAGTCAAGATGAACACAGGCAGGGAAGCCGATTTTGGCAGGTTTTAAAGTGAGGCAAAGCTTGCATGCTAATGAAGTAAAGTACAACGAATGACAAAGTGTCACCTTTATAGGACTTATGCACCCAATGAAAGGTGATTCCTTTTCTTCATTTCAGGGTACGCATGTAAAGGTGGTTTCGGATTCCATAAATGAAGTGGCCAACTGCTTAATAAATCGTGGATTCCAATCTGCTTGTTCCAAGTCAAACCCGCTTGCATTTATCAAAACCGCTAAGACTGGCCCAACACTTTCAGATGGTCACAATGTTAGGATTCAATGAATGGTCTTCACCATTCAACGTATCAAGCGATCATTTCATTCCACCCATTCTTTGAAGTAAGCAACGATATATATACAAAGTCACTTAATACACTTCAAGGCCAAGTGAATCACTGTATTACAAGCCTAAAGATAAAGTCCTTTCACCGTATTTAAGCATACGCAATCCTAGGATAAAGAAGGCATTTCATGACAAAATTTCAAGATTTTCCTATAAATATCCCCCAAGAAGACAATCAGGGGAAAAACATTCCTCGATTCCTTAAGCATTCATTTCCATGCATTTGTCTTTATACTCCACTTCAAATTATCGATTGATCGTCGGAATATTAGAACCACCTTGGGTAGTCACACTTTCGTGTCCGACGGTCGAAAGGTACTTCAAACCCAAATAGAGGACATCTTAGCCGATCTACCGTAAATCCGCTACAAAGGAGAAAAGCGATCTCGCAGATCAATTCCTCAAGGACAATTTCAATTCGGACACCTAAAGTTTATGAGTCCAAATTCAGCCAAGGTCCAACCAGCTCCTTTTCCATCGACAAATAACAATGGAAAGAATTACAAAACATTACGATATATGAATCGGGATCCTCAAGATGCATATAAACACAATTGATCTAACCGAAGTCTGAATTTTCAGGAACACTCGGAATTTATTTTCTTGTTTCTATAATAAATAAACAAATAGAAATGTGCCAGAATCCAAACTTCAATCACTATTTTCATGGAGTGCATCTACATTATCTAGTTCTTGCTTACAAATAACATAAAATAAAGAAATAATATGCCATTGTATTCCTTGCCTTTCTTCAATGCAATGAGATAATAGCAGAAAGAAAAAGAATCTTCAAATGACTTAAACCAGTATAGCATCTTGTATCATCATGCCTTCTTTACTTTTGGTCTACTCTGTCGACTTCTCCGTCCCACAAATTTGAGTATCTCATCGATCAGAATAACGGGAGCTGAAACCATGATGACTAAAATCCACTCATTTGAAGTCAGTGGAATGATACCAAAAACATCAGCCAGGAATGGAACATAGAGTATCAAGCAATGCAGCATAAACGAAACAGACATGGCAACGAGGAGCCATGGATTCCTCCAAGGAGGCATCTTCAGTAAGCTATTGTCTTCTGAGAGGGCATTGAGAGAATTGAACATCTCGATAGCAACTAGAACAGAGAGCGACAAAGTCATGGCCTTCACTTTTCCAACTGAGAAATAATCACAAGGATCTGTAAATGTTATCATCCGGCCACCAGCAATACTGAATGGAGATGCGGTGAAGTTAGACCAGGTTGGGCAATCTCCCCAATTCCGCAGCTGGGATAGTTCAACAAGTGTATGCCCATCCGTAATAAGATTGATACCCAGGAAAGAAGACTGAGTGTACCATATTATGAAAATGCCAACAGTTGCAATTCCCACATATGAACCAATTACCTGTATTTTTGTCAAAGCAAACACAAAGATGTAAGGAAAAAATCGAGTTTTCCTTGAAGACATACTCCATCAATTTGGGATATAAGATGATAGGAGTGTGGGCAATTCTTTGCATCTTCAGATCGGGAAACTGTGTTCATGGTTGCATGTGTTGATAAATTAAATAGAAATACTCAATTAAATTGTCATATAAGAAAGAGGGCATTCAAATTCAATATGAAATTTATAAGCTAATACGGTTGTAGTTATACCATTCATCCAGATCATGGTGATTAGAGACAGATTATTAGACCCTAACCAATACAAGGCCTTTGCGTTTATCATAGTAAACGAGAACATTTCTTATTAAACCACTAGGTTTGGCCTAGCGGCCACATGTATTACTCGCAATGACGAGATCCCATGATCAAGTCCTTGCAATGACAAGAGTCGATCAGACAAAAATGTACATTTCTTATTTCCTGTTCTATTATATTGTGCAAGTTAAGACCACATATCATAAGAAGAGACCAAGCTTGAGTTTAGAGGGCTGCAAGCCATAATTTGGATGAGCAAAACTAATTCACACCATAATGTGAGCTGTGCCTAAAACAAAATACTCCATTCAATCAAATTTCATTACCCTTCCTAACACTTCATCAAAAAAATCAAGTCAACACAATCACTTTAGTAGTCTCCAACATGAAAAGAGAAAATACAAAACAAAAGAAGCAAGAACAAACTTAAGTATGCAATTGAACATATTAATGACATGAGTTCTTTACACAATAAAACAGCTCATGAGTATTTTTCAAGTGAAGCAATAGTAATAAGAACTGTGTGATGCATCTTGCTGCTTATTTTAATTTTACAGTTCTAGCAATTTTTGCTATGTTCACTGTACTTGTCATCCAGGAATCGGATACTGTATCAAGATCCTATATGCACCAATGGGTTAATGACCAAATCGATTAAAACACATGTTATATATTGGTAGCATGCCAGTTATAGTCCGATATAAACAAAACATGGTTATGCGCTAGAGAGACTGCCATTTCCCTTTGGAATCTTGTTTTCCAAATATATTGATTTCTCTTCACCAACTCTGATAGATGGAGTAAGTGTTGGGAAATCCATTTGGTCTCAGTAAAAAATGAATGGCATATAACTGCATTTCTAGACTAAGATTTCAACAAATCTTATTAGTTGGTGCCACTGACCAGGTAACGGAAAAGAACCCACGAGTTTATGAGAGGATCATCCTTGTTCCGAGGAGGTTTACGCATAATATCAACATCAGCAGGGTTGAAACCAAGGGCTGTAGCTGGCGGGCCATCAGTAACCAAATTTACCCACAGTAGTTGCACCGGTATCATACATTCTGGTATACCAAGAGCAGCAGTCAAGAAAATGGATATGACTTCCCCCACATTGGATGATATCATGTATCTGAAAAATCCAAGAAAATTGGTGAACATGAAGGACCGTCACATTCAACTACAAAACTTTATGTCAATCTTATTTTTTTTACATTCCCTCGATCTTTACCTGATGAATGCTTTCATGTTGTTATATATGGAACGACCTTCTGCGACTGCAGAAACTATAGTATTGAAGTTGTCATCTGCAAGAACCATATCAGAAGCCTCTTTCGCTACCTAGAACCAGATGCAGAAATAATAAGAGGTCGCTAATCCAGGACAAGATCTAAAATTGACTAATGATGTGGAAATTAGATAATTCATCTTTTAGCTCTCAATTAGTCAAGTTAGAGATCTCGATCACTGTAATTGGTAGAAGAAAACCATGACGTTGAGAAGTGGAAAGAATAATCTCTCACTTAAGGAAGCAATAGATAACGCAACATTATGCTTCTTTACCTCAGTACCGGTAATACCCATAGCAATTCCAATGTCAGCCAGTTTTAGTGCTGGTGCATCATTAACACCATCTCCCGTCATTGCAACAATTTCCCCCATGTCTTTCAGCATCCTGACTATTTCTTGTTTATGTCTAGGCTCTGCTCGTGAGAAGACTTTCCCACCAGGTCTTGACAATATATCAGCTTGTTGCGTAGGTGAAAGCATCATGAACTCTTTGCCAGTAAAGCTGCTTCCTATAAGATCCTCAGTTTCAGAAAACAACCTAATTTCTCGACAAATGGCCTCAGCAGTAGACTTATTGTCTCCTGTAATCACCATAACCTTGATCCCAGCATCTTTACAGTCCTCGATTGCCCTGGAAACTTCTTCACGAGGAGGATCCTATCACTTGAAAATGTTAGTAAAACTTAACAGACCACTCTAATAAATTATTACGATATGTTAGTAAAATTTAACAGACAAATTTTGTAAGTTATTACAATCACATTTTTATCTTGAAAGAACATAGATATGCACGCTCTTGACAGAACATAATTCATGTTGCATGCTTCTGTTGGAATGCTTACTCGTAAACCAACAACTCCTACAAAAACTAGGTCACTTTCAATCTCATTGTAGAGAGCTGGATCAAGCAATTTCTTATGTGCAGGATGACCAATCCCATTGTAGTCCGAAAAGTCTCCCAAATCATCCTTGAATGCCATACCCAAGCACCGTAAACCCTTTGAACTCATCTCCAATTGCCTCAACAGCAGAAGTTTCCTGCAAGCATCATCAATAGGTGCAATGGATCCATCTGAAAGTTGTGCATATGAACAACGGTCTAACAGACTCTCAACAGCCCCCTACACGGAAAATTATCAAAAAAGTTGTGAAAATGGGGTCAACCTACTGTCAGTGTAAGCATGTAATAACAATGACACACTTCAACTGAAAACAATTTCACCATGCTACTGTAAAAATAATGTAATTTTTCTATTGAAAACAAAGCATGTCGAGCAGTCAATACCAATTAATAGGGGTCAACTCTGTTGCTTTATGAAATTTGTTTACATAACTATCTAAATGTTTCATATATTGAATCATTGACCTAACTGTTAATGTATAAATTAATGCTCCAAACTGGACCATATCAATCAAGAGTCAAGACTGGTCACTGATTTGGAAATTTCCCTATGAAGATTAGAAATATTTTTCATTAAACAATATAGATGGAGTATTTGTAGAAAACTATTTGTAGCAAGCATTTACATACTATACATGTTCAAATAGCAAGAATCCTATAATATAGTATTGTGCACCGATCGTATAATTTGTACATTTGATAGACAAGTTACACTAAAACATGTGAGATCAAAATTCAATGTTATAGTAATTGGTCAACCCTATTATGCAGGAACAAAGGAGTATTCATAAAAGTCGGATTACAAATTTGAACCCACATGGCACAATCAGACTGCTTAGATTTCATTATTATTTCAAGCAAGCTTTGTATCCACAAATAAAATTGTACAGAATACTAAAAGATCAAATTTAATATGACACTAAAATATGAATGGATCTCCAGTGAGTCCTGGTCCCTGCAAAAGAGTGAGACAAGGATACGTGCTAGCCGGTGATGCAGCAACACAGCGACACTTTGAATCATTTGATCAACAAATGTATTTTTCTTATAGGTGAAGAGGTGAAAAATGCTCCTAAAGATTGGTTTGAATGAAAACAGAAACTAAGATCAGAAGCTAATAAGCTAGAACAGGATTGTAATGATCAAGTTACAGACGTCTGGATATGACAGGATACGGCACAAGTATCTAAGGAGACTAAAGAACAGTTAGAGATGCCATACAGAATAAGGTAGAAAATCGATAAATAAGATGAAACCTAATATATGAGATCATTTAAGTGATAAACAAAATCTATTAGGGGAGCTACAGAGTCAAGACTCCTGAAGGAAATTGAAGTAAGCAAAGTTAATTAAATTTATTCATCAACTATGTTATATTAATATAGAAATAAAATGCAGTATGCTTTATGATCTTGAACTTACTGCAACTGAAAAAAGTTTCTTCTCTGATTGTCAAAGAAGAAATAACGCATTGACTGTCAGGTGTAGAAGCTTATAGACATGATAGATATACATAGACAGAGACACACACATATATCCATCTAGACTCTAGTATTTGGGGGGGAGGGTAACGGCTAGCAGCAGGATTTTTGTTAACATACTGGCATAAATTTACCTTCACAAGCAGTCGACTTTTCCCAGCTTGCTCCATCACAATAACACTCATTGACTTACGAACACGATCAAATTCTAAGGTTGCAACCTTCTTTGACCTTCTCATCCACCAATCACAACATGCTAGACCAAACAAAAATGCGATCATATAGCTTTAGCTGGAGAAAAATAACATATTTACATAAACACCACCAGTAGCTTCATACCTAGTTTAGCTGAGCAGCCATCAATCAGATAATTTGAGACGAGTTGTGAATCACGAATTTTACTCCTTGCTTTGCCATCTGGGACTCCCATCTTTTCAACCAAAACCTTAAGGGCCGCCTCTGTTGGCAAACCAGTAGCTCTAAAAAGACGACCATCAGAATATATGCCAGCATCATTGCATATTGCACATATTTCTGCCACGCCTTGCAAATTAGCATCCATAGTGTAGAAATTCCATTCCACTATTCCACCGTCTTTAGGGTCATATGTCGTGCCCTCAACATGGAAACTTCTGACAGAAGAAATATTCCCCTCCAAGGTAAAAAATTCTGCTACAGACATCTGATTTGTAGTCAGAGTGCCCGTCTTATCAGAACATATTACAGTAGTGCACCCTAAAGTCTCAACGCTTGGGAGCTTTCTTACTATAGCATTTTTCTGCGCCATTTTCCTTGTACCCAGAGCCAAGCAAGTGGTAATAACTGCAGGTAGACCTTCAGGGATAGCAGCAACTGCAAGGGCAACAGCTATCTTAAAATAATATGTGCATTTCTCGAAGGAGAACTTGAAATTTGTTGGCCATCCATTCACGACATCCCATGAGAGAAAATACTTGTAGTTAATAACCCAGACAGTCAAGCAAACAAGGCCAATAGCAGTAGTGAGCCTGTTACCAAATTCATCAAGCTTCTGCTTTAATGGCGAGTCACTCTCTTCTAATGAAGCCTCTTGTATTTGTGCTTGTATCTTTCCTATTTCAGTTTGCATTCCAGTGTTCACTACAATACACATACAGCTACCATTGACAACTGTTGTTCCTGCAAATACCATATTTTCTTTGGCCTGCAGTTCACAGTCCTCCAAACTTATAGCGTCAATTCCTTTCAATACTGGCATCGCTTCCCCAGTCAATGAGCTCTGCTCAACTCTAATGGTTGATGTTTTCAATCTAGCAACCCTCATATCAGCAGGCACCTTATCGCCAACTCGCAATTCAACGATATCACCTGGAACAAGCTCTCTTGCTGGTAAATCTGGAACTAAATATCCATCTCTTAACACCTTGCATGATTCACATTGCATTTCCTTCAGAGCCTCGAGTGCCTTCTCAGCATTATTCTCTTGCCAAACTCCCACAATGGCATTAAGAACTAAAATTAAAACAATTACGAACGGCTCCACATAGGCCTCATAACCATACTCCTCAGTTTCATTCCCTTGAAAATAAGCTAGTACAAAAGAGATAAGAGCAGCTAAAAGAAGTATTTTTACAAGCATATCATCAAATTGTTCCAGAACAAGCCTCCACAGGGGCTTCCCCTTCTCTTTCTGGAGCTCATTCCAACCATAAATTTCTCTTCGGTTTTCCACTTCATACGAAGTCAAACCTTTCCCTAATTTTACAGAGAGCTCTTTCAAGCACTGCTCTACTGACAATGACCAAGCTGGGAAAGCTTTTCGGTCCATTAAACCTTCCATCCTGTATTCCAGTATTAACTCTAAGCAAACATCCAAATAAGTACCCTAATTCATGGCAACAGATCTCTCAGCAAGAAAGAGCATAGGCATACGACGCTTATGCTGCACCAATCTTAAACCTGGTTCAACAATAGTTTAGTATCAAATATACAATAAACAACAAAAAGACAATTCTACTAAATCAAATTCAATTGGAATCAATTTCTTTTTAATTCAGATGGCCAACAAATTTATGTGAGGAGTTCAATGCATACCCAAACCAACTAATATCAATACATTTGTCCCAATCAATTAGTTCTGCCAACTAACCCTTCACAATATTGAAACACAAGCAATAATATTTCCTTAGCAACTTATCAATAAACAATCCACAAATAAATTTCTAGGTAACAACTTGCTTTCCACACTTACAAGACATACAAACAAACGAAAAATGTGTTACTAAACCAAACACACTAGTTATTGGTTTGATTAGGAAAAACTATTGCAGCCTTTCCATGATGAAGTAGCAGATACCAAAAAAGAAAAAGAAAAACTAACAACGAAATTGAAGCATTAAACTAAAAAAACAAAAGAGATTCACTTTTTGCAAAAAAAAAAAAAAAATACCACACAAACAATTTATATACTGTGTTACTAAACCAACCACATTAGTTCTACTTACAGTGAAGTAATTAGGGGGTAGGGAGGCAGTCGCCCAATAATTTTTCAAAAATACATTTCTACAAGTATTTTTTCAAAAATTAGACTCGTTCTTTTAAGATTTATGTTGTTCGTCTCTAAATCTTTTTATTTTTTTTATTTGTATGGTATGTATCAAGTTCTCCGCCCCTTGCACAAAAATCTTCATTCTGCCACTGTTACTTATCCTCATCCGCATAAATTGAATATGGGATTGAAAGAACAAAAAGTAGAAAAAGAATTACTTTTCCAGAAGAGTGGGAGATGTTGAAGCAGCAAGGAAGTTTCTTGGTTTCCAAAAGAAGTAAACTAATGAGATCGTGTCCAAAAAGTTGGTTTTTTGTTTGGACCAAAAAAATATGTAAGAGATGGAAGAAAGATGAAGAGAACAATAACAACCGTCTTGGAATTTTCCTCTTATTTTCTTTTTCTTCCGTTTTACCCTTACTAGTTATGGTCTGTGCAAATTCGTTACCCTTTCAGTATATATAAGATTTAGTGTAATGTCGAAGTTGTATTTAGAGTATTTACATTCATTTGTAGAAGTTATTTTACAAAAGGCATTCATGATAAAATTTATCACATTTTGGTGTTAAAAAAATGAAGCCAGATCCTTCATTCACCCTCCACACCCTCCCAATACTTTTCTTTTATCTCAAACTCATCATTAAAATAGTCACTTTTCAAGCAATATCAAAATTTTCTGGAACCAAAATTCCTCCCATCCAAAATCTCCAAATTGAGAAGCATACCATTCTCCTCAAGCAATTTGCAGCTCAGAACCACAATCCAACATTGACAAACAAAAAAACTGAGGGAAAATGGTGAAGAACACTAAACAAACATGGAGATAATTTTTTAACACAATTTTACAGTTACTACTTTTGAAAAGTTTATTTTTTGCATACTTACAGTACAATTCCAATGATGAAGTTGGAAAATATGTAATAAGTAGGGATTTATACCATAATTGATCTATTTTTGTATGCAATTGATGTTCACTTATGAAATTTTTCATTTATGCACGTTGTTTAAGAGTTTATTTTTTAATTTCATACTCATATTTTGGTCTTATATGTGAAATTATGTGTTCAATCTGGTTATTTGGATGACATTTTGTTATTTTTATTTTTCATGATTTGTTGTTTAAAATCTTTAATATATGATGAAATTAAGTGTAACTTGTACCGCTGAATTACCATTGTCAAATTATTGATGGAATTAGGCTATGTTACTTAAACCATAATCTTAACTAACATGATATTGTTCACTTTGTACTGCTATAGTGTCAATAATTACAAATAATATAAGTTTTAATGTTTGAATACCATATTTGAAAATCTAATACCCCGTAAATATTTATGTATTCTAAAATGTCATACCAATGAGTGTAATGGTATTTAGTTTGTTTTATATAATACCATATGTGTGTATACAATGGTATGCCAAAGAAGCATTATAAATGAAACTGTTATTGACATATTTTCGTATTTTGGATACCATTAGATGATGAACACACACTAAACATCAGACAATATCCACCATCATGGAGTCTAAGATAAACTCAAGATGAGAAAGATGATGAAGTACGTGGTGGAGGAACGGAAGAAACTAAAGAACAAAAAGCTAAAAGAACGAATGTAAATTTTATGTGTTGAATGTTTAGGAAATTTTCTAGAATACAATTTATTTAATGCTATATGATTCTTTTTTATTATATTTGTTCCATTGTCTCATATAGTACTGCTGATATCAGTAATAAAACTAGTGCATATCATTGTTAAAAGACAATGGTATTTTCGTACTACTGCTACATACCATAACCATATCCTAAATGATATATCAGACATAATCACACATAAGTTCCCACGGTCTTTTATGTAACACCACCACCATATTATTATTGTATTTTTAATTATGGTACTACATACCATACATAGATACCAATATGATATTCTTGATATATTCAATTAATAAAAAATTATTTCCATTATAGAATCAAATTAATAAGAAGTTTTTTAAAAAATCGGTGCATACCATTGTTCAAAATACAATGGTATTTTAGTAAGGCTGATACATGCCATCTCCATAACACAAATGGTATTTCATACATATTCATTAGATAAAATGGAAACCAGTTTGATATTTTTGACCATTTATTTGAAGAATCGAGGAGTGTTTCATAATACCATATTAATAAAGAAACGTGGTATTTTAAAATCCAACTAACAATAGTATGTTAAAAAGGTAATAAATATAAAAAATTATTATAAAATAGGATTGGGCTCATTATAATTTTACATTCACTCCATCCTATTCACTCTAAATTAATACCCCTCCCTATTTTGAGGTTATTTTTTTCTCTCATCATATTTTCACTTTTTTCAATGATATAAAAAATAAAAATAAAATAAATAAATATCTTTCATCATATTCAAACACGGAGTATTTTTTTTTAGGTTAAACCCTCGCTTGGGGCTTTCGTGTTAATCAAAATAAAAATAATTGTCAATACATCGTTTTTGGGGTAAACCCAAGCAAAACAAAATAAAAAAAACCTTAAATCGTATCTAAAAGTAGGGCGGTGTCTAATTGCCAAACATAAGCAAAAAAGTAAAGCAACAATAACAAGTAAATAAACAATCCATAAAAAAAATACAAAACCATAATAACACCCACATGCGGGTGACCTTCAAGTCTTCAACCTGCAAACAAAACGTCTTGAACCAGCATACTTGTAGTCAACCGCGAATATAGAGAACACCCCTACTCTCGAGATTGCATAACGAGCGAAGGTTCCCATCCACCTCATCTGGACGCAAGGAGAAGGATCGTTGTTTCAAGAGTGCCTTTTAGCCACCCAATCGCCCACTGCTTCTGTCATGCTAAACATGATAAGTTCGACCTACTAACCTTCATAATGTGTAAAATAACCCGACCACCATATTATGTCGAAGCCAATGAGCCTTCTACTTTGCACCACGATGAAAGAAGTAAGGAATCGGGCCAACCCGAGATCCGTGGAAACCTCTTATGTAACACCACTAAAAATATGATAGGCGCCGGTAAGCTTCTCAAAGATCCAAAGAAGAGGTTGAATGATACCCCAAGTTTCCCCCAAGTATCCTTCAAAGCACCATCAATATTCAGTTTAAAGTGACCCCTTGGAGGTTTGATCCACATCAACTTCATCGGCTTCCTCGGGCGCGGTTTTTTGAGGATGGACATTAAACAAGGCAGCAACCTCGAGGTCCCCCTTCCAATGTTTATAATGTAGCATGCCAAATTGGACAATGATGTAAAGGAAATGACACACGCTGATAATCCCATGAAAGTTAAATAATCGTTGCTCTCCATGTTTAGCCTTTATTACGGCCACCATAACGACCACAAAAAATAAAACAGAACGAGCCGACGGATATGACTCTTTCGCATACGCAGGCTCCAAGCCTTGAAAACAAGATGGAGCCGAGTGAAAATCAAATCAGAACCTAACATCCCAAAGATACCCATCCTTGCACTGAATAGCAATGGGATTGGGCGAGAAGACACGGTTGAGGCTTTCATACTACGGTATAACACTCGATATTTAGAGGCGAATTGGATACCTTTTTATGGAGAAGAGTATCAATAGGAAGCCAATTCTTCAAGATTCTCCAGACCAAGAAAGACATCTTTTTAGGAATAGTAGAGGCCCAGATAGACGGAATAAATAGGAGACGACTCAGTAGAAACCCGGATCTCATCAAAAGCATTCTTGAAACCGAATCATTTATTATTAGAAAGCTTCCAAGGTGAGGAATATCATTTAATATTCGCAACAATTCAGGCTGAGGATCTCCGCGCTCGATCCCCGGGAAAGTGCCAACCACCGATCTAAATACCAAGCCCCATCAGCCTTAAATCTTTAACGAATCCCGGCTCGAACTTGTTTGAGCCGATGGAAGCCAAGAGTCGACCCAGAAATTACAAGCCCCGCGTTAAGCCGCATCGTGTGTTTTCACTCTCTCCGAATAGCCACTAATCGTTTCCAAATACGAGAGTGAGCGGGATGGACCCTGGCGTGAAGCGGGTGAGCATTTCTACAGTATTTAGCAAGCATATATTTGCTCCACAAGGTGTTACCAGCCCGCAACCTAAACCACGACTTAAACATGCAAGCATCCGAGATGTCCTCCAAAGATCGAAAATTCAGCCCCCCTTCTTCAAAAGAACGGCACATCTGACCCCAACGACACCATGTGACATCACCCCAAAGGAAAAGATCAATATGCTGCCAAGAAGCTTAATCGTGATTCAATTCTATCCGGCGGAGTCAAACAGCAAAACACTCTTTTGCCTTTGAAGATCGGAATGCCCAGATAGATAAAAGGTAAAGATTCCTTCTTAAACCCCGTCGCCTTCAACACCACATTGGCACGAGTCACAGAGAGCTTATCAGAAACAATACACGAACTCTTCTGACGATTAATCACCTGCCCCGAAACGGATTGATAATGGTCTAAGAACCCCATGATCTTATCGAGAGAAGTCTTTAACCCATTACAGAACAACAAGCAGTCATCCGCAAAGGCCAAACATGGAACCGGAAGATTGCAGCGAGAGTTATAACCAATTTCAGATTAGCATCTCCGCACTAGCAAGCCCCCCCCGGTAAGATATTCCCCGAGCAATAATAAATAGCAAAGCAGTAGTAGGTCACCCCCGACGGTAACCCCCTTGGTGGACTTGAAATACCCCGTCAACTCGCCATTCAGCATAATCGAGAACCACGAATTACCCACACACGACATGATCCTATCAATCCAAACATCCGCAAACCCGAATTTACGAAGAACTAAATGGAGAAAGTCCCAAGATAACATATCAAATGCCTTTGTCATATCAAGCTTTAAAAACACATTACCCCCAATCTTACCTCTGTCAATATGGTGAACCAACCAACCAAGAGCCAAATATTATCCCGAATGAGCTCGCCTTACGAACCTACCGATATTCGTAAATAACATATCAAATGTCTTTGTCATATCGCTTTAAAAACACATTACCCCCTTAATCTTACCTTTGTCAATATAGGAACCAACCTAAGAGCCAAAATAATATTATCCCGAATGAGCTCGCCTTTGATGAACCTTTTTTTTACCGATATTCAAATAATCTCGGTGTAACGACGCCCTGTGTCGGCCAATTTCGAAGTAGTAGTCATTAAAACTGAACACAGAGTCACCAAATCGATGGGATCACTCCGCCTAAAAACACAATTTGTTTCATCCAAAATGTGATCACAATTAAGTTTTCCAATCAAACAGCTTTTAAAATTTATAATCCATCGACTGAGACGAACGACCAACCCAAATATATATACACAACATATCCCAAAATAAAAGTAACGTCATGTGCTACAAAAGCATGATACATCAGATCCGAATAATAAAATGACAATAGTTTTAATAAGGCTAAAGTTTCAAAAGTGATATACAACAATCAAAAAATGGGCTTGACAACACATCAAAATCGATCAGAGGATCCTCACACCCGGATGCCACCTAGCCACTAGGAACAAAACTCTCAAAATGTTCTCTTGGCTCAACTGGCCACCCGGCATTAAATGAAATGTCGCCTAATGCGAAAGGGGCGTAAGCCGAAGCTTAGTGAAACTTAACACTGTGGGTGAACTCACCATACGAAATCCAGACAAGAAATATAATGATGTACACATGAATGAAATACACATATATCCGTGGACTATCTAATCGTGTCACACATCAGAATCCCAAAAAGAAAGTCTCTATACATAATAATAATGTGAGATATCATAGAGGCTTCATTAACACAATTCTAGAAAGACATCAAGAGACCCAACAAACGACTAAGTCACTATCAAACCTCCTATCTCCTCATAACCCCACCTCAAGATCAACCTCTAACGCGCATACGCTCAACTGCCTCACCGCTAGAACGGACTAATCGATAATCACTCCCAAGCATTCTATACTCAAGAAAGATAAGGCACAATGCATCTCTATACACAAGAGGGTACACCGCACTTATACACACAAAGAGTAAGGCACACCGCATCTTCTATACACTCAAGATATGCACACATATACACTTTAAGAGGCACACCGCACTATACACTAAGTATAAGGTGTCACATATCCCGAGGCCGAAGGGAGAGTCACCCAATCCTCGTAATCCCAACTGGTAGGTCACCCCCTCGATACTCAAGGCCTCAAACTCATGCATAACCCAAACAACTACTCTACTCCCAAACAAGATATAAACACAAATAAAAACATCCCACAATCAGAATCAATCACAATCACGACAAGGCTGGCTGTAAACATATCAAAAGTGCCGACAAGGCCACATACGTACAATAGTGCCGATAAGGCCACATAATATAATAGTGCCGGGCCAAGGCCATGCACTTAAATATAAGTTGGGAGTTCAAGCTATTATTTACCTCCAACAATCTTCAACGCTACGTAAAACACAATCACATAACACAACAATTACATGTATATCATTCTCATAATCATTACACAACAACTTGTATATCAAAATCAAGGTAAGTACGTAGCAACACCCGTGAGATAAGTACTACCTCTCGTTAGCTACCGCAAAAACTCGCGAAAGACAATTAAGGTAACTCCGCTCTTTTTCACGATCACTTAAACAACACCCAAAAAATTATAATCAAGACCTATTACTATACCGGGCGCTCGCTGAAGATACATACCAACTCTCGGAGAACTATCTCAAATGTTTAACCTCGATTTTGATAAACCATCGAATTATAATCCCATCGGACACAACCCAATCGACTTCGCTAAATTACATCTTATCACTTTCATTACAAATCACTTATAAGTCATTCTAACTAATCATCAAGTCCATAATAACAATCTATACTCCGAAATATCACTATAACTCAACTTGAATTTACACTTTTTTCAACATAACACCCTTTAATCAATTTTAAATCACCAATTTAAATGATCATAACAACTATAATAAGGTCCCAATATAATCTCCTACACACATTTCTAATGTCTTATAAAATATCCACATAAAAAAGTCAACCGAAACCTAAAAGTCAACTCGACCATAACGTCCTCAAACGATCTCTAAATCACGAATTCATCACTTATATATGTCGTAGGACCCATAACCAACCAAGATTTATCATAAAACTCAATTATGTAAAAGTCAACTAAAGTCAACTATAAATAAAACCCAAGAAATATCTCGAAGACTTGAAATTTTACCTTAACTCGAAGAGAATGATGGGATGAACAATATTCTACAACCGATCTTGAGTCTGGAAATGACAATCAAGAGAGAAATGGAAAATGAAATTTTTAAGGGGAGTGACAAATGCCAAAAAAAACAAAGAAAAAATGAAGATGATGAAGTGTTATGATGATGTGGAAGATAAGCATGCCAAGATATTTAAAACCTCGAGTCCTGCTCTTTGCCGGGTTAATTCTCCGCTTTATCGTGACGAAATCTCACTTAACCGATTTCAAAGATAAAATTCCTTCCTAGCAAACACTAAATTATAAATGTAATTCGGGGCGAAAAATTTTATTTAAATAATATTATCATCGAAATTATTTATACTATCCCCCGGGTCCCACCGCCGACCGAAAAATTAATTTTTTTTTCGTAACGGGTTATTACAATCTACTAACTCCAATAAAATTTCACACCGAAATTTAAAAACCCAAACAACCAAGAACATATAATAACACAAAACAAAGACCATACCAAAAACAACAAACTCACATATCTACTCAAGAAATGCTGGTAACGGTTCCTCATCTCATCCTCACGCCTCCCAAGTCGCCTTCTACACCTCAAAACCTTCTTCCGGTCCAAATCTCCACTGCCTTTCCTCAAACGTGAGGTCCTCATTAAGCTCCAACGGAGGTGAGCTAAGAATATGCTACTCCGCCAGTGGATATATTTCCTCAAATGATACATGGAACACATTATGAACTTATCTAAACTCGAGGCAACGCCAACCGATGCCCACGGAGCCAACTTCCAAGGATCTCAAATGGGTCCAATGGCAATCCAGGACCTCCAACTTCTTCCCAAACCGCATCACTCCCTCCACGGAGATACCTCAGAACACACGGTCGCCAACCTCAAACAGCCCACTCAAGGATGACCAAGACATTTTCCTGCCTTTATCCCACTGGCCCTCAAATGTCAATCAACCCGATCCGCTCTATCGAACTCGACCAACTCTAACTGAGACTTTCCTCTCCTACCTCATTCCAACAAACCGAGTGCGACATCTCCGCCCATACAATTCTCAAATGAAAGCATCTCATTGGGGCATTTTAAGTCATTGCTAGAAGTAACTCTATCTGGGCAACTCATCATCCCAATTCCCTGAGAAGTTCGTAACACAAGCTCGAGACATCTCCAATGTCCTCAGACGCCCTCTCGGGACAGTCTTATCCGTCTGGGATGAAAAGATGTACTAACTCCACTCTGGGCCCCTGGGCCTCGGAAACCCCCTCCAAAACCTCAAGTGAATCTACCGTCAAGGGGTCCCGAAATAACCACATCGAACCCTCAGGCAACCTCACAATCCGATCCACATAAATCTTCGCTAGTCTCTGCCCATCTGTAGATCTCGGACAGGATACGAAATGCATTTCGATAACCTATCCAATCACCCAAATCCCATCATGTCGCCTCTCAACGCCCTGGGGAAGCCCAAACACGAAGTCCGTGGTGATATTCTCCCATGTCCACTGTGAATAAGAGTCCGCACAAAACCCGCAGATGTCTATGCTCGGCCTTCACCTGCTGACAAACCAAGCACTTTGCCACAAACTCAAGTGATCTCTTCATACCTCGGCCACCACACGTCAACCTCAAATCACTAGACATCTTTCCACATTCGAGTGTACGTCAGAGGAAGTACATGGCCTCATCAAGAATCTCCTTCTCACCATCCAATACGGCACACACAACCCCGCCATTCATCCTCAAGGCTCCACTCTCATCAAATGTGAAACCGATCCGACTCACTCCTCACATCCCTACCGATAGCCTGGCAGCTTCATCTGCCACAGAATGCTAAGATTCGATCCACCAAAGACTGCCGAACTCTCATATGGGCTTAAAAAATCTCCCCGCCGCTACCGACATCAAAATCGACCCCGCAAATAAGCTTCATCTATCTCTCTCTCTGGTCCTTTGATTTCTACTGGCCGCATTTACATTCGCTTTCCCTCAAGCGGTACTCAATAGTCACCATAACGCACGCCGGTCCCATCCACCTCCTCTCGCCTAAATTCAAATCTTCAAGGCCGGTAGATACTTTCAAACTCTTATAATCGGTGAAATTCCGCATTTAACCCCTATACGTATAAGATCTCCACAATTTCACCCGCAAAGACTATTGCCGCTAGCTCAAGATCAGTGGGTCGGATAGTTCTTCGTGATTTCAACCTGTCGGTGCCATAGGCAATCACCTTCCCATTCTCAGATCAAACACACCCCAATCCTCGATGCGAAACATCGCTTATAAATCACGAGCCCTCGTAACCGTGACGGTATAGCCAACTTCCTCGGGATGTGAGTCAACTTCTCCCACACCAAGGGCCCTCACAATCATCATCCCACAACGAACCTCTCTCGGTCAACCTCGTCAATGCGCAATCAAGGAAAAAAGTCCTTTGATGAATCTCCAGACAACCACACCCCAAGAAACTCCTAACCTCGCTCACACTCTGGACGCCCCAATTGTTCACACCTCCACCTTCTATGGATCAACACAAATATTCTAAATAACATGATCTAGAATAAATTCTCGCCAAACTCGTAACTCACATTTGGAAAACTGGCATACAACCTGGTGTCGCCTCAAGGTCCTCAACACACCGCAAATGCCTCATGTTCCTCCTCCCCAGAATATACTTTTAATATCATCAATGAATACCACCACAAACTCATCCGTATACTCCCAAACACTCGTTCATCAAATCCATGTTAGCCGCATTTGTCAATCCAAATGGAATCAATTATAAACTCATAACGCCCATAACGATATCGAAAAGCCGATTTCTGAATATCCTCCTCCGATTCTCAACCGATGATAACTGCATCAAGCAAATCAATCTTCGAGAACACCTTGGCATCCTCCACCGATCAAACAAATCATTAATTGGCAATAGGTACTGTTCTAACGTCACTTTATTCAACCGCCTATAGTCAATGCAATGCCTCATCGAACCATCCTTCTTTTCACAAACAACACCGCGCACTTAATGGAGATACACTCGGCTCCATCGAATCCCTTGTCCAAGAACTCAGAATCGAAGTCCGTAATTCCCTAACTCGGCCGGAGCCATCCGCACGGTGGAAGAGAAATTGGGCGCCACCGAGAATAACCTCAATAGCAAATTCAATCTCCTCTCTCGTGGCAACCTGCAAGTCCTCGTGAAACATCCTTAAACTCTAACAACCCGCATATCTTCTAATCCTGGGCCTCTTCTCTACTCAAATCAACCATACCCTGCCAACCAATACACCCTTCCGGCCCACCTCCTAGCCTCAAGTGTCGATACAAAACTCGAAGGCAAAATCTTTCCCTGCCTCCCACAAATCGATATCCGGGTCTCCCGAACCCACAAAAAGTACCCTCCGATGGAGAACACAACTGCATGATGTTTCCCAACCAATCCATACCCAAGATAAGGCGTCAAATCGAAGCTCAAATGGAAGTAAATCAACAGGTGACTAATAACCCGACCACCAACAATCAAAGGACGCTCTTATATACCAATCTAACTAATAACCGACTCTCCCTATAAAAGGTAATCTCCAAAGGGAACAGCAAAGGCACACAACATACGATAAAAGTATACAGAATAAAAACCGGTAAAACAAAAAGAACGCGTAGCCCCGTAATCAAACAACACCTCGCCTCAATATCATACGTAGTCAATGTACCTATCACCACTGTGGGGGTATCCTACGCCTCCTGATGAGTAACGGCATGAATCTGGCCTCACCGCCTCCGGCCAGCCGCCACCCACGGCACTCCTCCGAGGTCCTGGCTACCAGATCCCCGCCTCCACGGCCACCGAATCGACCACTCACGACTTCTCGATAACCGCTGCCTCGACAGCCGAACGGGTGGGATGACGCATTTAGCACCTCTCTAATAAACTGGGACAATCCTTCGCTAAATGTCCTGCCGCCGGGTATTCATAACAGGCCACCACCTCACCCTGCATCCCAAGCACTGTGCCTAATCTCGACCTCACAATCCAGAATAAATGACACCGCCTCCGAACCCCTCGGAAGACTACCTCAACCCCCGCCAGATCTCATAGCGCCCACCGGTGAAGGAGCAAGTGGGTATGACTCGGGCGAATCCTGTCGGAGCACCGGGGTTGATTCTCGCCCAGACGGCCGGTCCGGCCTCCTCTCAAACTCTGTGAGCTAGAAGGTTCATCGGAATAGAAAAGTCTCGTGTCGATTCTCCGATCCACTCGCCTCCTGCTCGTTAACTCCATTTCCATCTTTAGGGTCGTGACCTCACAACATGGAAACTAGTAAACCCACGTGAGATCCGCGACGTATATCCCACATCAAATCCATCCCCGAACCTAATGATCCTCTTCGCCTACCGGATGTAAACATTAGGAAGTAGCCGGCACAGACACCGAACTGCCTCTCACGCCTCCACCGACCTCGAACCCCGAGTCAACGAATCAGCCTCTCCAAGGACGCCACGCCAAGCACACCTCCCGGAGAGATTACTCAAAGTTCTCCCACCACGGCACCCCGTGGAAGTCTATAGTAAAAGTTCACCTCATCTCACCCACAACTCCCCATCGGCTCAAAATCGACTTCATATCCCGGATGAACTCAATAGCTCCGGCTTCCTCGGGCGGGGTTCCCCGAAAACTTCGGAGGATCCCTCTTCAGAAACCTGTCAAACAACTTGCTCGAATTTAATTCCCCGTTGCCCACCACCTGAGCATCTTCACACTCTTACCAGGCCTACCCCAACCTCCTCAACCTGCTCAAACACCGGCACCTCCGACCTCGGCCGGGGTCCACGCCAGACTTCATCGACAACCCGCCACTGCCTCCTCTAAAGCCCCGGCACTCCGCCCACTCGCCTCAACTCGGGTGGCATCCCCTACCGCCTACGAACAAAAAGAAAAAGACTGATTTTTACAAAAGACACCACTCACAACGACTCAAGGAAAACAAGTCGACACACAACCACGTATAACCCAAGTAATACGAAACCTAGTTTATACCAAAATTAGAATCTACCTCAAATTTTTGTGTCGGCCACCCCGAGGTGAGAGTCATTAAACTGGAACACCGTGAAGTCACCAAATCGAATGGACGACTCAAATTTTTAAAAACACAATTTGTTTCATCCAAAAATGTGATCACAATTAAGTTTTCCAATCAAAACACCTTTTAAAATTTATAATCCATCACCGATATCGAATGACCAACCCAAATATATATACAATAACATATCCAAAAATAAAGTACGTCAGTTACAAAGATGATACATACTGTATCCGAATACAAAATGACAACAAATTGACAAGGCTGAAGTTTCAAAAGGGATATACAACAATCAAAAACAGCTTGACAACACATCAAAACGGGACCGTGAGGATCCTCGCCAATCCGATGCTCACCTAGCCACTAGAACAAAAACTCAAACAAATTGGCTCAACTCCGCCTGCCAACTCGCACAAATGAAATGCCGCCTAATGGGTGCGGCGAAGTCGCCAAGCTAGTGAAACTTCTAACACAAGTGGTGAACTCACTTTTAACGCAGACAAGAAATATAATGATAGCCACACATGAATGAAATACATATATCCGTAGATCATTCTAATCGAAGTCACACATCGTGAATCCCAAAGAAAAGTCTCATACATAATACAATGTAGATATCATAGAGGTTTCATTAACACACAATTCTAGAAAGACATCAAGCAGACCTCAACAAATCCATCAAACTCTACTCATCAAACCTCCCATCTCTCATAACCCCACCAAGATATCAACCTCTTAACGCAAGCATATCACCCAATCCCTGCCACTCCCAATCGAAGTCACCGATACTCAAGGCTCAAACTCATGCATAACCCAAACAACTACTCTTACCCCAAACAAGATATAAACACACAAATAAAACATCCCACAATCGTGAACACCTACAATCGCCGACAAGGCCACAAACATATCAAAAGTGCCGACAAGGCCACAACGTACAATAGTGCCGATTGCCACATAATATAATATGCCGCCAAGGCTGTATGGATCTGAAATATAAGTTGGGAGTTCAAGCTATTACGTACCTCCAGAATCTTCAGCGCCACAGAAGCACAATCACATAACACAACAATTACATGTGTTGTCATTCACACTCATTACACAATAACTTATATCAATAAAATCAAGGTAAGTACGTAAAGTAACACCCAAGAGATAAGTACTCACCTCTCGCTAGTTACCGTGAAACTGCGAAAAGCATACTAAGGTAACCGCTCTTTTCACGATCAACGCCTAAACAACACCCAAAAAATTATAATCAAGACCTATTACTATACCGGCTCGAAGATACAACCAACTCTTGGGAGAACTATCTCTAAATGCCTAACCTCGACGGATAACCATATCAATTATAATCCCATCTATTTAATACAACTCCAATCGATTCCCCCGCTAAATTCCATCTTTTATCACTTTCTCATTACAAATCGACTTTTATAAGTCATTCTAACTAATCATCAAGTCTCATAATTAACAATCTATACTCAAATATCAATTATAACTCAACTTGGAATTTACACTTTTTCAATATAAATACCCTTTTAATTAATTTTTTAAATCACCAATTTAACATCATAACAAACGTATAAGAACTCAATATAACCTCCTGCCATTGATTTAAAGTCTTATAAAATATCCACAAAAAACAACCAAACCTGCAAAGTCAACTCAATTACAACGCCCTCAAATGATCTCTAAACCACCTAATTCATCACTTACATATCGTCACGTAACCCATAACCAACTAAGATTTACCAAAAATTCAATTATGGAAAGTCAACTAAAAGTCAACTATAAAGTCAAACCCAAGAAATATCTCGAAGACTTGAAATTTTACCTTAACTCAAGAGAGAATTATTTTGGGAGAATAATATTCTACAACCATCTCTGAAGCTCATGGTCAATCACAGGTAGAAATGGAAAAATGAAATTTTTTTAAGTGTAGGACAATTTCCCGCCAAAACAAGAAAAAATGAAGGACTTTATGAAGTTATTGTGACGACGTGTTACAAGCATGCTAAGATATTTAAAAACTCTAGTCCTGCCTTGGCTCGTTAATTCTCCACATCGTAATTCAAATCTCCCACGTAACCCGATTTCAAAGATAAATTCTTCCCCTCACAAATAAATACAATTATAAATGTAATTCGCTAAAAATTTACAAAAATAATATTATCATCTAAATCAATTTATATCTTATCCTATCCCACCACCTTTAAAATTAAAAAGTTGCTAACTGGTTATTACACTCGGGGAAGCCAAGAAATGAGAGTCCTGGAATTCAATAACTTAGTTAAATCTTATTTGTGAAGTTACAACCCGATAGGACGGAAAATTACCTGTGTTTGGGGCCTCTTCACATTTAATATTTAATCATGTTGTAACCGAGAGGTGAAGTTCTCGAGGTAACTCCGAAGACCAGAAGAAGTAGCAACGGTCTATAGATATCCCCGAGATCAAATCTCAAAAAGCTCGTAAGAAGACCCTCATAGTTCATCAGCACCAACAACAATTATTTCATTCATCGAGAAAATCTACCCTTAGTTTCTCCATCGTAGTAAAGCAAGCAAAATGCATTATCCTTCACTGTGATAATGGACAGTAATACAGCCGAGATCCCCAACCCCGAGTAGGCAATATTATTCTAGAACGCCGAATCGAAAATGGTTAACAACCGAATCGCCCACGCCCCTTTATCGCGACCTAATCCCCACCACAGATTAATAGACTTTTATGACGATGTCGCTTTTAACCTAAGATAGAAAGTGCTGATCTATGTCCTCTTAACTCAAATGGTTACCACTTTTGCTTTTCCAATAATCCTCCTCCATAGCCAAATAATGCAAGTGATCAGCTCTAGCTTTAGTTAAATTCCTCCCTATCACCGCCAAGGCTGTAGTTTCAAAGATACCTCACAAATCCTCTCACCTTCTTCCGCAGACTTTCAACCATAGTGAAAACATTACCAAACACCGCCTCGGGTTCCTTCTTGAGGCAATTTCGAGATCTCTTAATTTGGTTGTAAGCACAAAAGCGGTCCTCTCAAAACACGTGAACCGACCAGATGTCTCTACCAAATGAAAGCAACGATTGGCTGAAACGGGGCAAGAACCCTAGGGAGCACCTTCAATCATTCGAAATCCATGCTATGGGGCTACGATCCGGAATCCGCTTTTAGCCAAATGCCAATTATTCGTAGTAGAATCGATCAATACAAGACCGATTACACACAACCCTCTCTACCCTCTCGAAACAAGACTATTAGTCTCGGGTTAAAAGTTCAATCAACAAAATTTTCCCTAAAAGTTCAATCAACAAATTCTAAAATAAAAATTTGATAATATTTAGAACTAAGAGCTTTTAATTTTTAGAATCTTTTTTGCACGTCCGAAATTAGAAACTTGTTTAAATTTTGAAACAAATTGGTCTTAAATGATTTTGAAGTTTCCAATTCATTTAAAAAAAGGTGAGCTCGAAGTTAAAAGTTCAATCAATAAAATTTAAAAATAAAAATTTGACAATATTTTGAATTGAAGGGAGCTTTAATTTTTTAGAATCTTTTTTGCACGTCTAGAAATTAGAAACTTGCTTTAAATTTTAAAACAAATTGGTCTTAAATGATTTTGGAGTTTCAACCCCTCATTCATTTGACTTTGCAATGATATGCACGTCTTCACGTCTCTCCCACTATCTATTTGAACATTTAAAACTAAACTTTCTCCCCACAAAGGGACAACAACCATTCTGGTATGTTACCAAATTTTCTAAGTGCTTGATTTTGATGGTTCAACTTCTTAGTTCTTTTTGTTAATGTTTGTGTTTAATCATGTTAACAAGTAACATATCTAATTCAATTTAATTGATTTTTTTTTATATTAAATTTTGATGATGAATTATTCCTTAGTTTTATCTTGAAAAGATTACAAACAATCTAAATTATAAAAAACTTTTAAAGATGAATGTAATGATATTAAAAGTAGCATAAATAATACTCCCTCCATCCCACAAAGATTGTTCATTTTTTTTATGGTTATAACTTTCAAACTTTAATCTTAAATATATTTGTTTGTGTTGTATAATATTTTATAAAAAATATATAAATGGAAAGAGTTTGAAATGTATTTTTCATTGATATAGTTTTCATAAAGTATTATGCAATACAAACAAAAATATATGCGATCAAAGTTCAAGAGGTATAACAAAAAGTCAAAAGTGGATAATCTCTGCTGAATGGAGGGAGCAATAATTGATTGATTATCAAAGATTGACAAGGAAAAAGGAAAACGGCAATTGCAATAAAAGGATGAGGTACTTGTTAAGAAAGTAATATCCAATTATTGCTTGTTTACTACTCCCTCCATTCAAAATTACTTGTCATCCAAAAAACTATTTTTATTCAAAAATACTTGTTGTTTTCAGTTTTCTATGTAATATTTGGATAAATTTTCCTCTTTAGCCCATATTAAATTGTCATAGTAAAATGTAGTAATCTCGTAATACTAATCATTTATTACTTCTTTGTTGCTAACATCCTCCATTTAATATTAATTACTTAAGTTATATGAAGAGACATAAATTAACACCAAGACTAAGAAGTAGCTCCCTCAATTTTGAACTGTTAAAATGGGAAAAGATGAGAATAACCAGCAAGAATTTAAAATGAAAAAAGATGAGAAAAACAAATCATGTGTTTATTTTCTACGCTTTTTCATTCATGCATTTCTTTTTTCATTAAAGATAGAGGTCTTTTTCAATGAAATAGTCATCTATGCTTGGTGAAGTGAAATGTTAGAAGTAGATTATCTTTTCATACATCTTTATACATTAATGATATAATTAAATATGGAGTGTCATTTATTTTCTACATTATTTCATTAATAAGGGGCATACTTGTAAAACTATATTATTTTTTAATTGATGTGTAAATTGTTAAGATGACAAGTAATTTTGAATGGAGAAAGTATTAACATTGAAAAACAATTGAATATTACTCCTTCAGTTTTTCTCACTTGTGAGGACATATGATGATAATAATGATAATTGCACATTTTAAGTTATCAATGCACTTTTATTTTTGTCAAAAAAATGTCATTAGATAATGTGAAATTTTGATATGTTCCACCATTCCTTTTCTTTAGCTATTCAAACATGCTAAATTGGCCAAATCAATCCAATATCACATCATTTAATACTATTTTTTTTTTGGCGAGATTTCATGCATGACAAGTTTACAACATAACCAAAAGTTTCGACATTTTCATCAATTTCTATTTTTATGAGCGTAGCGATTAAATACAGTCTCAAAAAAATTTGTAAATACAGTCAATGAAAATTTTGTGACAAAACAATCCTTCATACTTTTACATTCATGGAATTTAATTACACTAAGGGTCCGTTGGAATCAGTAAATTTAAATTTGAGGATAAATTTAAAAGAAAGTGATTTGGAATTTATGGATTTGAAATCCCTTGTTTGGGAACCAAGAAATTTAAGGAGTGATTTGATGGAAGAATTTCATTTTGTTTACTAGTAATATAATTATGAATAAAATTGAGCAATCATCTTTCGATCTTTGAAATTTTGAAATAAAACTCAAATATTAAACTCGATATTTGACCTGCAACTAAATTAGGACAAGAAAGATCTAATACTGAACTATCTTTTTGCTAATACATTTGACTAAACTGAGATCAGTTGAACTGATTGGATTAATAGTTTGCACACTATCTAATAGATGACACAAAAAGAACCATTAAACGACCACTCATATATAAACAGGCACCCATAAACAAGTTAATTGTCCAATAAACATCTAATCTTAATTTTTTTCATTATCACTTAAGATCTCAAGGAGCTCAAATTTTGTACATTCCTCTATTCATCAACCTTTGAGGTTTTAAACTTCATTATGAAATCACCCTCTACACTTGATACCACCTCATGTATCACCTTGGCACTAGGCCGATTATCCTCATTCTTCTTCTTACTTTCAAAGTATTGCTTAACTGAGAAGGCAACTTCTTGGACTGCAAGTAGTTAATGCATCTTTCTTAGTCTTTTTAGAAGTTACTTGTACCTTTGTAGCCGACAAAGTTGATTTTCGTCCCATGCCATTTTTAGATTGTACAGAGTGTGTAGATATCTCCTCATCATAGCCCTCATATGCCATTGTTTCTGCTGCTTCGTCAAACGTTTCAACTCCTTCCCCAATAGCTCTATCTCTACCACACAACATAACAATATCATCCCAATTGCGGATTTCTTTATTTTCCATGAATTTTGCTTCTGGATTTCCCTCTTTACATAAGTTTGACAAACACCAAAAGTTAGGAAAATATGATTCAACTAATTTTAAATAACATGATATGATGTATATGAAATATTCTCCAAAACTTCCCTACATTTAACTGTCATGATCACTCTTATCTTTTATAAACAACATACCATTGCCTTTTCATATGACTACTACTTCCTTTAGCACTTCCACAGTGGTGTTAATCAATTAAACATGTTGCCTCCCTTAACTAACTCAATATATAAAATTTATAAACCACCATGAACATCATGACCTGTGTTAATTAGAAAGCAGAAGTGTCTTGCTTACCAAAAGAAAAAGGTAGTCCGTAAAATCTCAATTACTATTATATCATATACAGTGATGGTATATAAAATGTTCTAATCAACTCCTACCATAAGAATGGGGCATATAGATAGTCTATGACAATTAAAAAGAGGCTTCAAACCTTTACATAAACAAATGTAAGTTGAAAGTTCTCGCATGAGTTATAACACCATCTTTCGTTCTTCATCCCAATGAAAGCCGCTATTTTCAAATTGGATATCCCTTACAATACCATGATACTTTTTCCAAGCCCTGAGTCTATTTTTTATGTTATCTTTTGTCGATGAGTCGAGGAGCCGTTTCAAATGTCAGATTGCGCCTTGTAGTTTCGTTTCCAAACTATCATCAAGCCACATTTATTATCTTGGCGCTAGTTGTCCATAAGCACAACGCCTAAAAAATTATCCATATCCTTCATCCAAGTGAGGTATGACCTCGTTGTCTTAACCTTCCCTTTGGGCAAGAAAATGGATGGAGGAGCGCGTTCAGATCGAGGCAAGTGACTCGTTTGAGAAATTTATGAAGCTTTTCTCTTTGGTCCTGCCACTTTCTTCTCAATTATGTTGTAAATATTTTTTCTATCCATGGATAAGCCTTTACCCTAAAAGCCTACAAAAGAGAAATAACAATAACATTTTAACATCATGGAAAACATCCTAAGAATCATGGATGTTCCAATTAAATTCAACATTTTAACATGAGGAGCCTGCTGAACTAATGAATCCATATGCAGTGGATCATACTGAGATAACACGTTAGAAGCCAACCAATGTTAAAACTTAAAGGATGCAGTATGTTTCATTTGCTTGAAAAGAGAATCTTTAATCACATATTAACTAGAGAACCAGAATGCAAAAAAGTGGAAGTACCCATGACCTGAAGGAAAGCTCAAGGAGCCGTAAGTAGTAACCCATATGCTTGTCCTTATCTATACTGGGAGAGCATATAAACATATTATCCTTCCAATTGGAGTTAGCCCACACCATATATATGCAGAATACATAACAAGTTCATGAAATAAAAACAAAATGTCGATCATATAATAGTTAAATAAAAACAATCAACACTGATTTCCATTACTTTAACAAGATTGAAGGTTCAAAATATGATCCCGGGTTCTCTATACAAAAATTGTATGTAGTTGGAAATAGTTTTAGCCATAGAATTACCCCTGTAAACTGCCGAATGGTGTTAACATAAACATTCATTAACCAAAGCCGCTCTTTTTGCATTGTTATCACAACTAATATTCAATTGTAACTAACACAAAATCTCAAAGATCAAGAACAAATGTTACTAAGAAAATATAAGAGGTCAACAAACAAACCCATATAAGACTGGAAACTGATTAATTAAATGTTACCCTTTCCACAAACAAACTTAAATATGATTATCAAAGCACAAAACATTATCAAATTGTAATAATTCGTTCCGTACTAATATTATTGTAATAGTATACTAGTTGCTCGGTGGACTATTTCGAGGAGAAATCAAAAATTTCAAGCCAATAGCTTGAAAATACAACGACCTGGCCATGTATAGCCTATTTATTAATTATAAAGTTGTAGTCGAATGGTAATGATATTGAAGGGTGGTAATATAATTTGAGGGTAAAATGTTAATGCTTTTGGTGTTTTCAGTTGTCTGCATAAAGCTTAAAAATCGGTAGATATCGATTGAATTAAACAATCGGATTTTCACTAAGCATAAAGTCAATTTTGTCACCCATCTACCACACAAACCAAACAAGACCCAAAAACCAAATCCCATCTCCCCCAACCCCCAAAAACCATGAGTCCCTCCTCCCCCGATTTTCTTTTTTTCGAGTTTCTTCCTCATCTTATAAGCTTGCCTAAAATTTGTTGAGAGTTTCTCTCATCATCTTCTTCTCGAATCAAGGTAAGAAAGTTGTAATATTTTGAATATTTCTGAGTTATGAGAATGTTGACTTTTGTAATTTGGGTTGACTTTGAGTTTTGAAGTTTAAAATGATATAGAATTATCATCTGCTTAGATTATGGCATGTGGTGCTTTATAACACCCATTTTCGAGTTGAAACGGCTGAGACGGATAGTTGACTTCGATGACTTTTGTAAAAGTTGAATATTATTGAATCTAATTACATAGGTGTATAATTGATGTTTTAAACAAGGTGTATAAGTCTCTAATCGCTCGAATACTAAGAGACGAGGAAGCATGGACCCTTTAACTGGGCTGATTTTTGAAGAAAAATGTAAATTTGTAAAAAGTTGGACTTGTTGGAAGTTAATATAGTTGTTTTGGGAGTATATGGTGATTTTGGTGTTGATTGGATGAGTATGTTGAGGTAATATTTTGTGTTGGATTAATATTTAGGCTTTGATTAAAGGTTGTTGTAATGAATTAATTAGTCAGAAATTGATTGTTTGATCGATTAGATATTGTTTAGAGGCTATTAGGGTAGAGGAAGGCTGCCGAATGTTTATTGTTGGGGTGGTCCGATTTTGTCAAGCTTATTATCGTTTAAAACACGGTAGTAATATTTCCACCTGCAGTTGTTAAGTTGATATCAAGTACGGTCATGAGTTGGAAATAAACCAAAAAAGAGAGTTAATAATGGAAAGTTGTAATAATTATATTTTCGGGTGTTTTGATTAGACGCAGAACGTGGGAAAGACACTTGGATCGATTAGGGATGTTTTTATTGCTAACCAAGGTGAGTACAAATCTCACGTGAGTTTTATCTTAATCATCTGTATATGTATATGTTATTGTTGATTGTGTGCCTTGGCTCGGGGTTGTATTTCTTCATCTTGTAATTGATGATTTTGGTATTTTGTAGGGAGTTGTTTATTTCCTTGTGTTTGGTCGATTTTGTGGGTTACCGGTGTCGTATAGGTGTTTTGAGGAGTCATTGAGGCGTGCTGGGTCAGATACCTGTGTCAGGCCTATACGGTATAAGTGCGGAGTTGTTGATGGCTGTTGAGTTACATTCAAGATTTGCCTTATACCTCGGTATAAGTGCGGTAAGTTTTTTGCTCGCACTGCTACAGCAATAATGCAACTGAACGAAGTAATACCAG
>JADFUC010001487.1:0-39209 GCA_019722365.1 Lithospermum erythrorhizon | reverse complement strand
TATTGCGGCGTGTTTTCGACTTAAGCAGATAAGTATCATCTTTCAACCTTATCATCAAATCACAAAAATATCTCTCCATTTCTGCTTTTGGCCGAGACTTCTCATGAGCAAACAACAAAAATTTTGTCTTTCAATTCTTCACTTTATCGCATATAAAATATCCTCGATTGATTATTAAGGTTTCAACGCTCTTCCCTGTATTTTTGAAAAGAAAATAGCGTTTTGCTGATTTTGAGGGTTGACTTTGGTTGACTTTTTACATAATTCAATTTTTATGATGAATCTTTTAGCTCTGCTATGGGTTCTATGATGTATATGTCAATTTAATTCATGATTTAGAGATCTTTGAGGATGTTATGGTCGAGTTGATTCTTTCTAGTTTCCCCGTTGACTTTGGGGTGATATTTTATAAGACTTTAAAATGTGTAGGAGTTTTAATCGAGACCTTTAAATTGGTGGGATTTAAAAAATTGATTGAAGGCGCTAGGTCAAAAAAAAGTAACATTGCTGAGATATAATTTCTGATATTTTGGAGTATAGATTGTTAATTAGACCTCGCGATTAACTGCACGGCTTTTATAAGTTGATTTGTGGCTCGATCATTGGAAATCAAATGAATCGTTCCATTTATTATGCCCGTCATGATAATCATAGAAAGGCAATTCATTTACCAAATAAGCTACAATGTGATTATCGTAACTTAGTGTCTAACTTAGTAATTGTATATTACTAGTGTGGGTTCTCATGATAATTTAAGGGTTTTCATGAAATGCATTGCTAGATCTTACTTCATATTAATCGTTATAATAATAGTGTAATTGGTCAATTATTATTATTATACAACTTTACTATTATCTGAGCCTGTGGTCACACACATGGCTGACGCTGGTTATATTTCTGTATGAAATTAAAGAGAACTATATAATCAGAAACGCATTTCTAATTACAAGGGTTCTACATTTTATGTGAATAATGACAACAAATGTAATCAATTAAATAGTTATTTAATTGGTTCGAGTAATTTTAGTATTTATCATAACTTGAAAGATTATTGATAGTTAACTCATTACTATTTTAATTAGCTTAATTAAATAGTTCAACTTTATTAGCAACTCATTAGTGTCTTAAATCTAACTAATGGGGAAAGCTAATCTAGTCAAGCTAATATTTAACGGCCGCTTATCGGGCTTGCTTTTAACTCTAGCCCTATATAAGCAAACTTGTGGTTTTTCATCATAAGTTTTTGTAAAAAGCTTTTCTACCAAAAACCCCAGTAGCCGCCTTTAGCCAAATTCTCCCAAGAATTGGTTTTTTCTCGGTTTTGTTCATCCTTGCTTACTAAAGATGACATTTCGATTCAACCCCTCCCGGCGCGGGACAATCCGTAGATATCACATTTGATTGATATTACAACAAGGAGTCGAGAAGTCAAATTCCACGCTATGCACTAAGTCATAGCGGATTTTGTGAATTTACTCCGCCGCACTCTAAGTCCTCCGCTCATATAATTTTAATTATATGTTTTTATATGAATAATGTAGTATGCACTTTTAAAGCATCCTTAGAACTATGGATTTGTATTTATACTCATATATCCATAGTAATTTTCTTCAAGGGTATCATGAAATAGGTTAAAGTTGTTTTACATTATTTATTTTATGCTTGTTTTGTGTTTTATCACTTTATTTGATTAACTTATTCATATATTTAATTGATAAATATATGATGAGAATAAATCACCATGTTTTTGATTATTGATTTGCATGTATCATGTTTATGATGATGTATTATCATATTTTGTTAACATGGATTTTGTTTCATAAATTAAAAAGCATCTATTTAATTGATTTTCTTTCAAAAATGCTTTGTAAAACGGTTCGGGGCGCAATTTTGTAAAATTAAACCTAATTTTTTCTGACTCAGATAAGACGTGAAGATCTCCATTAAATTTCATAATTTTGGATTTTTCTAAGTGCCTCAAAACAATTTTGAGATTGACTGCTTAATTAATAATGAAATATGAAAATTTTATTTTATTGAACGACCAGTGGGATTTGTTCAAGAAACTTATGGAGCTTAACGTGTTCGAATTTCATAAATTTTGAAATATTTTAAAGCCTCCAAACGATTCTACAAACGAATTAAATTAAATCAAACCGAAAGTTAAATATGGTATTATTAATAATCGGGTTGACCGACTTCCCGGCGAGCCTACGGGCGCGTCCGGTGTCGAATCGCGATTTTGGGTACTAAACGGCCTGATCTACTTCCACCCAAAGTGAGGGGCGTCACAAGGTGGCTCCATCAGAGGGTCACATAGTACGCCGTCCGAGCCCATGATGATGCCAAATTTCTAATTTTGAAAAACCCTAATTCCGAATTTATTCCTTATTTTGTTTCAAAATTACGGGACTAGTTATATTTCGTTTTTATCATTATTTGTCATTTTAATCAATCCACCAATATTAATTTCAATTATGTGACGACAATTAATTAATTTCCTTTTATATTATATCTTTTAAATTAATTTAAAAGTTTTATATAACAATTACGGTAACAATTTCACTACTTAATGTATTTTGAATATATTTGTGATGAATATTTTTCATAATATGTATACTAAGCACAATTATCGTACAATTATTAATGATAATGCATGATAATTGA
This sequence comes from Lithospermum erythrorhizon, assembly GCA_019722365.1. Lineage (NCBI taxonomy): Eukaryota > Viridiplantae > Streptophyta > Magnoliopsida > Boraginales > Boraginaceae > Lithospermum > Lithospermum erythrorhizon. The sequence goes on along the minus strand of JADFUC010001487.1, from coordinate 36,542 downwards.
GTTTATGGCTAATTTAATTTTAATATGTGCAATTACATGGACACTAATTTGATAATTACAAAACATGCATTTTCCAATGCCATTTAAAATATTTATTAAGTTCATTTATGTGATTTAATAAAGTGCCTATATTTTGTAACAGGATTGAACGGAGTGTATATGTATACGCCCATTTATTTTATTTTCGTCCGCGAACCGTAATGTCAGAATGACCTTTCCCTGAAGTCATATTTCTTGTATTATTTATTTATCGCTTTACCCACAAGCTCGTAGTCAGCTCCAAGACGGGTTAGTATGTAAATATCAGTAATGTCAAGATATCAAGATCATTTACCTGCAATATACTCGTGGACTCCGACGGATCCGTATACAAGATGTATAAGAATTAGGGACTTATGTTAGTATTCGAGCAAATACTGTAATAGGTCTCTGGGGCCATATCGTATATCTCTTTTGAATGCGCATTGCTTGTTTTATTTTCATGTCGTATTTATTGTTTGGATTATGCGCTAGCATTTATGAGTAAATGAAAACAAAGTAATAATAATCTCACCAATTAAAATTCTGCCAAAAGTGATCAAGCCAATTTTAAAAGTTACAGTAATCAATCGCAGATCAATTGGGCACACCAAAAGTGATGGCGTGGTGTTACAATGTTGCATTCGATACTCTACAAACGGATCATGTCAGTCGATTTACCTAACGCTGCTGGCTTTCGACGATCAATCCAAGTAACGCCAGTTTAATTGGTATGTTTAACCGGCTTTCGGAGATACAATGTTGCAGCATCCCTGTAGATGCTAGCGATACAAGAAAGTTATGTAGTTTTACATAATTGGTTGACAACCTACTATTATAACTCGTGATTCAAATGTAAAGTAGCTTTTGCTGCTTAAATTTAAGGACAGTTCATACTAATATATTTCGTGAGATTTGAAGTATTAGTATTTACTTTACAATTTGGTATTTGTAAGTGTTTTTAGCATGATAGTTTATCGTAGTCTCAAGTATTTTATTTACTTGGCCTTTGAATTAATATGGCTACCAATTATCGCTACCCCTAGAACTCTATTTCAAACTACATTAACTCGTCACAAGTGTACGATGGGCAAATTTTCGAGACGTGTCTCGCGAGTTGAAGGTTGCTCCTGTTGCACGGGATTGAATACGCCTTTGTATAAAGAAATTCCTATAAGACCTTCTCCGGGACAATTTGACACGCTTCGAAGAATAATGAAGCCGTGATGCTATGACTCTCTAAACGCAGCGTCTTATGCTTACTCCCACGGAGCCGGTTTCGTGCTCAGATGACGAGTATCACGTATATATGACATTTATCGAAGCTTTCCTCGAAAAGAATCGGCTATGCGTAATATGAGAAATACGAACTTTCGCGTCTCTCTCATCGATCGCAGCCTAAATACGCAGTTCCCATTGGCAAGACTGAAGGTGAACGGATCCGCCAAGCTGCTGGCAGATCCTTCTGGGATGCAGATAAGCCCTGCTAGAGTTCTTATCGCTCACGAGATCCGCTTTAGCCGATATGTCTAAGTATATCAAAGGCTATAGCAGTACATGCTCCATCAAGCTCGCCGAGATTCATAAACAACAACTATCACGACGCCAATGAGTTTCTGGATACGAATAGCAGGTCTTCCGCTTCTACCTGCCGTTGCCTCTGGGCCGTAAACGCCGCAAGACGTGCAGGCGGCAGTGGTGTTCCCCGCAGGGGATGACACCGCCACTATTGCAAACCTGGCGGTCACCGAAAGTCGTCCAGAGGGAAATTCAATCGAGATAGAAAATGGTTTAATAAACACCAAGCCTAAAGCGTATGTATGTTATCAAGTTTGTACAACTTCTAATTTACTTCGTGGGGCGCTTAGACAATCGCCGCGGCTCTCATTTGTCGTGAATATGTGAACCCAAGTCAAGTAGAAGACTCGAAGAGGGAAATGGATCTACGCATGGGGAAATGGCCAAGGTCATGGGCCCTCAGTGAGGGGATCCATTAATTTAAATTTGCCTTAATGGGCCTTTGTTTTTGGAAATTATTCCTCCTATTATTGCATCAGTAATTTGGCAGTGAATATTATTTCTATTTCTGTTTTGAATAATGATGGTTTTTCTCATTTTCTCAATAGATCCGGCGAATTTGGGGGATCAGAAACGGGTAAAAGATTTCGGTAATCAGCCTTCAAAATGGTCTATACGCTTAGACACGACACGAGTCATATAACATAAACTTAAACGGAATAAGCCCAACGACTTAAACCAAACATACCCATAAGTATCATCAGTCAAGCATTAATCCAGAACCGAATCAAGAAACCCAATTCCGTGAATACTGGGCGTTTCGATTATGAATCATACGATAAGCGCCAGCCTCAGCTTTCCTCAACAACGACCAAATGCTCTCATCGGGCTTAAATGAGCGGCAAAGTTGATTTATTTGGGATCATACATAATCATGTATGCGGCCAATGAACACATCTGCAAAGAGGAGGTTTTAACTACTTCAATACATTTACCATCACGACCATAAAGATACGGCTTTTGTGTATCCGATGGCATACAAACACGAGTCCTTTGAGAAATTCAAGGAGTTCCAAAATGAAGGCACAAAAACCAATCGAATAAGATAATAAAGACTCCTCCGGGTCCGATAGAGGTGGAGAATATTTGAGCTTCACGAAGTTCACAGCTCATCTTGCAGAGCGCCGTATTGTTTCACACTACTCCAGCTAGAACGCCACAAAGATAACGGCGTGTCCTAAAGGAGAAATCGAACCCTTCGTACTTAAGACCGGGATCTATGATGAGCCTATCCGATCTACCGCACTTCGGGATATGCACTTCTAAGCGCCGGCACTTACCTTTAAATGTATGTCCAACCAAGTTTCACAGATAAAAACTCCCATGAACTGTGGTTTGGGGAAGATTCCCAAGTTGTTTTTTCTAAAGACTAAATGCGGCCTTATGTTAACAAAAAAGATAAACTTGCGCTTCAACCGATATAAATGCTATTTCATAGGATATCCAAGTGGAAACAGCTTTATTACTACTTCTTACCTCAAGAAGAGATCAAAATCTTCATCGCTGTAACGTGTGAGTATTCCTTGAAAAGGAATATTCATCCGTAAGGACTGGCACGGTGTTCATCTTCTGACGTAGTTCGCCGATTTAAGTCAATATCGATGCATCTAATGCAAGAGGCATCTCGACACACCAGCAAGAATTGAACCTTCTTTCAGAAGACCCGCCTTCGGTCTACGTGAAGTCATGAGTTAACCAACCTTGCATCCAAATGGATCGCCACTCTAACCGTAGCCGCTGTACGGCGGCTTTCATCATCGGGAGTGACGAGCCCACTCTTTAAGGCCAAAAGTTAAGCAATGAATAGCAAGGATGCCTAGATTAAACGCAAATTGCCATGCACCGAGATGGATTCTAAGTGTACCAAAACGAGGCTCGTCCTTGCCGGATTTACCAAACGGGCTCTACTTTATCGAATGTAAATGGGCATTTGTTAAACATGATAAAGACGAAACGTTGATGTTTTCAAAGCTGACTTTGTAAATTTAAAGGTTTCAAACAAGTTCACGGAGCCGACTACGACGAAACTTACTCGCCAAGCATGCTTTTAATCCATCCGATAATCTTAGCCATTGCCGATTTCATGACTATGAATATGGGCAAATGGATGTAGCATCGCTTCCGAATGGAAATTTAGAGGAAGATGCGCATACGGTACAACGTCTGCTTTATACGCCCTAAAGTGATCTATGTACGCAAGCCGCGAAAAGTCCATTTATGGTCTTAAGCGTATCTCCGCTAGTTGAATTCCACGCTTTGATGAATCAATCAAAGAGTTTGGTTTCATCGCTAACTAAGAATCTTATCAACGAGTTACTAAACTCGCCATGATCGGGCCGCGGGCAAATGTTTCTCAATGAAGGACTTAAAGCGGTTAATAACATATACTTGGAATAAAGATCCACCGGATCGAGCCAGAGGTCATCGGACTTTGTCGATACTTATGCTGGTCATGCACCGCGAAAGTGTCTCAATACGAGTAATTCCAAAGGCGGTAACTTCCCATTTAGACAATGGAGTTCAACTCAAATAGAGCACGTTGTCCCAATTACTAGCCAGATGAAATTTTAACGGCGATACAATCTTTATGCTTCGCCATAGGATCCATCATGTATGCTATGTCGCGCACTGCACTGATGCTGCCTTACGCACTAAAACAGAACCAAGAGATACTTCAAGCTAATCCAGTGAAAGCCACCGGATTATAGTTGAAGCGCATCTTGGAAGTATCTCGGTGAGAACTAAAGATGCTTTCTCTTTGGTATACGCTGAGACTTTTAGAAAGTTAGCAAGGATGTGGGTACACCGACGCCGCTTTCTCAAACCGATGCAGCATTTTACTCATCGCTCTCAAATTGGGTATGTATTTTGTCTCAACGGTGGAGCAAAGATTCGAGGAGTTCAAAAATGCATCAAGTGGCCGGCTCCTACCATTGCACTTAGTGATATCGCAGCGCCTCGCCGCTAAGCATGTTGATAAAGCAAGCCAGGATCGAATCTCAGCGGTACTCAAAGATTGGCGATCAAATGGGAGTTGCCAGGACAATATCAGCAATAATAGCTCGCCTATGAATCCCCGAAAGCACATCACAAATCTCAAGACGCATCGAAAGTATCACCGGACAGAGATACGCTGATAAAGTATGTCAAAGTATGTAAAGTAGAAACAGAAAATACTCCTCAATACCTTTTAATAAACTACTCAAGCCAAAGAAAAAGACGACGAAAGACGCAAATAACATAGGTCTTAGATGAATGTCAGAACAAGTAGGTTGCTCGGGAGTCAAGATATCTATTGTGTTAGCTGTGAACAAATATTTGAATATTATTGCTTCTTATATTTTAATATATTTGTTTGCTATGACCTATATGCTCAATTTACATATAATATACATGTACAGACATGAAATGTAAAGCAAGTTAAATCGGTTAGTCTATGTTTTCTGTAGGTAACATGAACTCCGTTAATTACACCTCCTCAAGCCTAAACATAGGATACCCAAAAGGCCTCGTCATGTCGATAGTTAGCTTTTACAAGATCATACTTAATTACCATGGTGTTTTGACAGCGATCAAGATCGACCACGTTAGCCCGCAGTGACTCGGGGATCAATACCGCGGATGCCGGTTCAAAGCGACCGGGGAGCCTCGGCATTTAATCGAAACGAATTCATAGAAGATATGTATATTCCGTGTCCTATGACATTTGTTTAGAATTTTAGGTTCACAATTTTGTGACCATTTTATATATAACTATCTCATGTGTTATACAAGCTCAGATTTCACTACGACTCAAACTGCCTACCTTAAGCTGGGATTATAACGACATGCTGGTCACACAAATAGTATGGGCCGATAGATGTTGATATATTGGGAGTGGGATTTGTCCTGGCCCTCGATATACAAGGAAGATCTCGTGCCTCTCGCTACGCTTGGTACCGATTGGTTTACGGGACGCTTTGGCAAATGCTTATTCAGCTTCATACCGAGTAAAGAAAGTCATGGGTGTTTCATGACACACTTCTTATGGTTAGCCTATTACTAGAGATCGCGTGATAAAGGAATTAAAGATAATCAGCCCCTGCGGCAAGTGGGAGTGTTGGAAATCAATGAGAATTGGTTCCATTTATTATGCCCGTCATGACAATCACAGAAGAATTCATTTACCAATAAGCTAAATGTGATTATTTAACTTAGTGTTCAACTTAGTAATTGTATATTACTAGTGTGGGTTCTCATGATAATTTATGGGGTTAAGTGAGCCATTGCTGTGATCTTACTCATTAATCGCTATAATAATAGTAATTGGTCAATTATTATTATTATACAACTTACTATCTCGAGCTTCCGGCACACATACAAATGACGCTGAAGTTATATTTCGCGTATGAAATTAAAGAGAATTCATATAATTGAGAAATGTATTTCTCAATTAAGGCGTTCTATATTTTATGTAGAATATCGAATAATGAAATAGAATCAATTAAATAGTTATTTAATTGGTTCAGTAATTTTTAGTATTTATCGATAACTCAGTGATTATTGATATTTACTCAAATTACTATTTAATTAGCTTAATTAAATAGTGTTAAACTCATTAGCAACTCATTAGTGTCTTAACCAACTAATAGAAGTTAATCTAGTCAAGCTATCACTTAACGGGCTGCTTATCGGGCTTGCTTTTAATCCCAGCCCCATATAAGCAAACTTTTTGGGGAGTTTTTCATCACAAGTTTTGAAACCTTTTCACCAAAAAAACCCTAGTAAATTTCCCTTGGAATTCTCCCAAAGAATTTCGTTTTTCTGCCTTTGTTCATCCTTGTTTACTAGCATAGATTAGTTCTTGATTCAACCCCCTCCCGCCAAGGGACTAACTGTAGATATATCATAATATCATATTACAAATGTATTTTGAAGTTCAAATTCACGCTGTGGAATTAAACATGTGGATTTTGTGAATTTACTCCGCCGTGACTGTAAGTCCTCTCTGCTCATAATTTAATTATATGTTTTTATATGAATAATGTAGTATGCACTTTAAAGATCCCCCCGGAACTATGGATTGTATTTATACTCATATATCCATAGTAATTTTCTTCAAATGATATACAAGATGGAATTTTAGTGGGGGGATTGATCGCTTGTGTCCGGCCGGGATTATAATTGATAGTTTACCCGCTATCTTAGACCGCTTTAGAACTATCTCGAATAGAGGTAATGTTTATTCTAGAACGACTCGTATTATTGCCTCGAAAGTATACTTCTCTGCGTCATAGTCTTGACCGCCGGAGTGGCACGCCTGCTATCGCTCTTCGGGTGAGGACTTTGTGATAACTAGTGAGGCGAAGTACTTATCTCAATGGTGTTACCTTACGCATTTCATTTTTAAATCAAGTGGAACATGTTATCGCGTACGACATGAGAACGACGACATGTCATTGTAAGTTATGATTACGTGAGAATGATATACATGTAATTGTTGTGATGATTACGCGATTCATTTCGTTGAGCCATTTATATGATTACGTGATTACATTCTCAGAAGGCCATTGAGGTAAGTAATAAATAACTCCCAACTTATATTTCCCATTTCTCGTGGCCTTGTCGGCACTCAGCCGCTGTTCTCGTGGGCCTTGTCGGCACTTATGTATTTCCTGGTGGCCTTGTCGGCATTGTTGTGTTCCTCGTGGCCTTGTCGGCACTTATGTATTTCTCGTGGCCTTGTCGGGCACTATTTGTTCATGTGGCCTCATTTTACATCTCTTATGTATTTCTAAGTGGCCTCCTTGGCTTTGCCATCGTTGCTTGACTTTACTTATCAGGAGAGATGTTTTAGCCGAGCTTGGATATTGCCTGGGAGTAGTAGATGGTTATCGAGAGATGATGGTTAGAGTTATGTATGTCTCAGTGACTGGTATTTGATGTTTTAATCTCTTTAGAATCAGATACATGGTTAAAGGCTCTTTAAGAAGGCTACAGTACGCCTTTATACGCCGTATAAGAGTTGCCATAGACGAAATTTTATACGCCGTATAAGAGCGTTGTTTATCGCCTTTATACGCCGGTATATCAAAGATTGTATCGCCTTATACGCCGGTATAAGAAGGCTGCTGTGACGCCTTTATACGCCGGGTATAAGCAGCTGTCATGGTATTTCAGCCTTTGTACTTCGGTATAAGAGCGTTGTTTATCGCCTTCATACGGTATAAGAGCTGCTATTTATCGCCTTTATACTAAAGATAAGAAGCGTTGGTTATCGCCTTTATACTTCGCATAATAGCGCCAGATCGAATGGGTCGAGCTTTATGCGCATCGTGGATTAATCGCGGACAGTAGCCTGAGTTGATGAAAGTATTTGTTTTAATGGTATAGTTTTGTTGGTCTCTGTGGATCGTAATTTCATGTGGTTTGGTGTGATTTTATTCAAGGGATTTTATTCATTATTTGAGACCCTATATTCTATGTTATTCCACAGAATGTATTTGGTAATTTTCTTTGTAAGTATAAATATGGTCTCGGCTAGTAAATCTGTGCTATATATCTATATATGTACCCGTATTTGACTCCTATGTTAATTTGTTGTGTCGTGGGCGTATGGTTTAAGTTTCACCTCCGTGTTAAGTTTCACTGCCTTCGCGCGGCTTACACCCCTTTTCGCTTTCTGGAAGCGGCATTTCATTTGTACAGTCGATTGCACGCTCAGCTGAAAGTAAGCTATCGAGAACAGTTCCTCGAGCTACAAAAGCGAGCACGCAAAAGCGGCAGAGGATCCCTACAAATTGAATTTGACGTGTCAAATGTTTTGATTGTTGTAATTTCCTTTATTTTCAAACTTTAGCCTCATTTGGCAGCTTGCTTCATTTTGTATTCTCGAAAGTACAAGATTTACCTCTTTGTAGCTCACGGGCATTACTATTTATTTGGGATATGTCAGATATATATGGAGCTTGGTTGTTAGATATCACCCGGGCTTGATTGTAAATTTTTAAACTGTGGATTATTTTGGAAATATTATATGTAATCGAATAAGGAAACGGTAGCCAAGTAAATCAGTCACCATCGGCTCGTGATTCCCGTGTTCCGGATTATAGTTCTACTCTCACTCAGCGGCCGACTGGTCGTTACAATTAATTTAGTTTTCGTGGAATGTCAGACTCGATGAAGCTGTGAGCATGTTATATATATTCATGTGCTGGATTATTTCGCGTAGTTGGATTGTGATGTCAAGCTTACGGGATTCATAGGTGTTTTGAGATTTGAAGTTGATTTTACACCTGCTTTTGGTCATTTGGATATTTGTGTGTCTTTGCTGTCGATCGCATTTACTGCGGAGGAGTTGTTGATATATAAAATTGTACTTACCCGTAAGCCATGCCTTATACTACGATATGCGCGGGTTATCGGCGTAATGCGGAGTCAAGTATCCGCATGTACCTTATAATTCGCATAGTGCTAAAGTATATTTGTTTGCATTGCTAATGCATTCTGATAGCTTATGTCGACGGGCATGTTATCCCCGCAGTTGAGTTTGATTATATGCGCATTAGCTGTAGAAATCCGGATACGAGGCCGACATACGGTGCTGATATGAGTTGACTGAAATACTCCGCCTCGAGCCGAAATGATCGAGTTGTGCTGGAGTGCAAGAGTATTAGCGCAAGTGGCTGGCGCAGCTGGTAAAGGCTGGGTGGTCTTAGTTGTATACCGTGGTGTCTTACCATGTCGGATCAAATGATAGAATAGAGTCAGGACTTATTTGGGTATTTATTTCTAGTCGATTTGTGCCTATAAATTATGTATTATTTTGACAATGAAACCAATGGTGATTTTTATATATAATGGTCATATTGTATAACATTTTGGAATACCCATCTATCGACCACAATTAAGGTCTGTGATTAGGACGCATTCTAACCTCAAGGCGGCCGACCTTCAAGTGGTCGCTACATTTATACTCTTAATTATATATAAGAATTTCAACATGTATGATAATACAAAACATACCTTTGATCCATGATAATTGAAGTTGATGAAGTTGAACTCCTTAGGGACTTTTTCTCTCTTCTCTCTCCTTGGGCTTTCTTTTTAATGGTTTTTAATTCGGGATGGTATACTAGAATGCATGCTACTTCCTTATTTAGTAGTTCTAGTATAACCAAAGGTCTAAGCTATTAAATGTCATCCTTATTGCATCCATTAAAATCATGTTAATGAGGGAGAAGAGAGGGCTAAAGTTACACCCACCAATTTAATATTTTAATATTTAATATCCATCACATTAAACTCCTTCATAATAGAATTAGTACTTTCATATTACATGGACCATAAATACATTATATAATAAAATAATTTTAACATGGAACTACATTTATTGATTGTGTCCGTGAAGGAGTTAATGCTCAATTACATAAAAGTTGCTTTTTGGTTTGGTGATTTTGTTTAGTAGCTTCTTTCTGCTATATGAAGCACACACATACACAAGTTTCATAATGATCAATCAGAACAAACTTAATCTTTTGACTTGGTTTGTAGATAATGTTTGTTGTAAATATCACTTGATTTGTCACTTGATTTAGCATTTTTAAGGTTAGATAATTATTTGATTGGTATACTAATTTTTTTTATTATTATTGTATTGATATCTTCGACATTTTTATATAAAAATTATATTCCAATACTAAGCACATATGTTACAAAAAATAAACTACTTAAGCCTATTAGGATTAGTCTTAATCACGAAATATTACTCATAATCATAACATACGGGATCGAGTACTTCTAATGACATGACCAATTTAAGAGAAAAAAAGAAGTGAACCCATTTGGACCTCGAGCGTTGATGACCAAGCTTTAGTGTCCCTCATTCGAGTACTATATAAAGGAAACCTTGGAGGACTTGAGGGTATGCAAAATAAGATTTTCTTAAGTTAATAACAATATTATTCTCATTGAGTGTGTTAGGTATTTTCTTGTTCGAGCTAATCTATAAATACCATAGTATCGATTGTGTTTCAACATTTGGAACATCAATCTTGTGTTCTATAATCACTAGTGATATGTGCACAGTCTTGTTTGTGCGAATTATTTGATTATTTTTATAGTAAAATTATAGTGAAGACAAAAGTTTTTTAAAAAGTAAAAATTTGTCATGAACCTCCAAAATGTATAAACTGACCAAACTATTAGAAATATAATTGAATAAATCGATACTATATATAAAGAGAATAGGTGTAGGTAATATTTTGGTTTCACCAATAATTATATTTCAAATTTATCATTTTCAATCATATGTTAGATAATTAGTTGTATCTTTTATAAGGTCAAAATTATCATATTACATGCCTATACTATAACTGTATTATTTTATTTAAATAAATAAATAACTACCACTATACTTGCACAAAGCATCCCATTATGTAAAAAGTTATTTTATAAATCTATGTCTCAATAAAGAATTTAACCCTCAACTTTAATTTATATGTATTAATAGTGATTTTTAATGATATTCACAGAATTTATAGTAATTTTTCAATTTATATAAATGAAATCTTAATTTAATTTTTACACGTGTGAAATTACTAATAATTATTTATACCAATACATAAAAACAAATTCATTTTTAAATTCCGAGGTGTGATCCACAACGTGTCACCACAAACACCCAAACCAACGGTCCAAAACACCCAACCATAGTTAATTAACCAAACCAGCCCTAACTAACACCCCCAATTTCGTCCTTTAAAACAACAGATTCCCAATATACAAACATCCACATTGCCATGGCTTCTTCACTCTTCTTCCTCATATTCCTAATAGTCACCTCCGTAGGCAATGCTCACAACATAACCGATATACTAGCGGGCTTCCCAGAATACTCCGACTACAACTCGTTCCTATCCCAAACCAAAGTAGCCGACGAAATCAATAGTCGAACAACGATAACCGTCCTTGTACTATCCAATGGCCAAATGTCCACACTCTCATCCAAACACCCCCTCTCAGTTGTAAAGAACGCATTAGCCCTTCACGTGTTACTCGACTATTATGACGCTAACAAACTCCATGACATCTCCAATGGTACCACTCTCACTACAACCTTGTACCAAACAACAGGTAATCATTTTAATTACTCATAAAATTAACAAGAGTCATGGTTGACATTGTAACAGTCTCACATACTGTCTTGTTTATTGAAAAATAAAATTTTCCTATTATTGTTTGTTTCGTATCCCTAATATAGTTCTCTCCTTTTTCGTACAACAGTGGTAAAATTAGTGGGAGGCATAGGACAATTGAAAAATAAAAGTTTGCTACAAATTTTTTTGCCTCATTCCTCTAATTTATATAAAAAAATTTCTTATATTAATGTTTTGGGCATACGTATATAAAATTTCTGATTCCGTCATTACAGGTAATGCTCCGGGCAACCTAGGATTTGTCAACATTACGGATTTGAAAGGTGGGAAAGTTGGGTTCGGCTCGGCTGCTCCAGGCTCGGGACTCGACTCGACCTATACCAAATCGGTAAAACAAGTTCCCTACAATATTTCCGTTTTGGAGATCAGTTCTCCGATCATTGCTCCGGGGATTCTAACGGCGCCCCCTCCTTCCGGTGATGTGAACATTACTGGTTTGCTAGAGAAAGCTGGGTGCAAGACATTTGCTGGGTTGATTTTATCAAGCGGTGTACTCAAAGTGTACCAAACTGCTGCTGAGAAGGGGTTAACATTGTTTGCTCCTAATGATGAGGCTTTCAAGGCACCTAAATTGCCTGATCTCAAGAAACTGAGTCAGGCTGAGTTGGTTTCTCTTTTACAATATCATGCATTGGGTAGTTACACGCCTATCGGGAGCTTAAAAACGACGAAAGCACCCGTTTCCACGCTGGCAACGAGTGGGGCGGGGAAGTATGATGTCAGCGTGACGAGTGCTGGTGACTCGGTTACAATTGATACTGGAGTTGACTCATCAAGAATTGCTTCAACAGTTGTTGATTCAACACCTCTGTGTATTTTCACTGTTGATAAGGTGCTTCTCCCAACTGAGCTTTTTGGGAAAGCACCTTCTCCGTCGCCAGGTCTGGCCCCGGAAACGTCTCCGTCTCCGGCTCCGGAGGCTGATTCTCCTTCACCGGAGGCGGATTCGCCTGTGTCGGAAGCTCCTACTCCCTCTTCTGATTCTCCGGCTTCCGGCCCCTCGGCTGATTCGGAGAGTAACACTACCGATAAAAGTGGCGGCGCCACCACTGGAATTAATATTTTGAAGGCTTTGGTTATGGTGTTTGCTTCTCTGGCTGTGTCGGTTGTGTTATCTTGATTTTTATTTTTTTGTAGCTCTTTTTAGTGGTCTTTGCAGTTTAGTGGTGTGTTTAATTATGGATTTTAATTTAATTAATTTTTCAGTCAAACATTGAAGGGGACAGAAACAGTGGAAGTGTGTGTCTTTGCAGTTTAGAGGTGTGTTTAATTATGGATCTTAATGTTGTTAATTAAGAGCACTGTATTTGACTGATATTTTATTTGCATATGATGATTTTGTTCATTAAGATTAGTTGTTTGTTTAGTGATACAATGATGCTTCTTGTCGGTTAATATGTTGTGCATTGTTCTGCGAATATACGATTTATACCACAACTTAAAGAGCTCGTCAAAAGTTCTTAGATAATCCCAGAAATTTACTCCGTAATTTATCTCTGAAGTTCAGTTATGTAAATCAATTCTATCGAATGTAACTAATTGTTGTACATCATACCTAAATTAATTTCCTTACCATTTAAAATTTTCCTCAAATTATTTGTTTTACGAAAGAGAATGAATTTGGGAATTTCTGGCAATCTGATAATAGAGTTTTAGTTTAAGAAAATAAATGGAAAAACTAATTTGATAATCGAGTTTTAGTTAAAAAAAATAAATGGAAAAACTAATTTGTGTGACAAAATTTAAATTTATTAAAATTTTGTGACAAAATTTAAATTTATTAAAATTTTGTGAAAAAACAAACTTGTTTTAAAAAATGGGATGAAGGGAGTAATTCATATTAGAATGGGTTAAAATGGATTGACATATTTGATTTTTTCATTGTCAAAGATTAATAAATTTTGCGTTTTTAATTGACATTCAAAACTTTTATTTGAATCAAAATTATCAAATTATTTTTGACAAGTGATTTTAAATAAATAAATAACATATTAAAAGTTATTTAAGAACTTTTAGGACCGTGGAAGTAATACTTAAAAATCATGTTGTCCAAAAAATCTTGTCAGAACAATTATTGATGGAATATACTTATTAAAATCAAAATAGTAGTTGTCCAAAAAATTAAGACCATTGAACGAGATTGTCTAATTAAACTTTTTTTAATATGTTTGTAAAATTATTTGAATTATATATTGTTTAATTAAACTTTTTTTTAGTTGTCGTTCTAGTCATTTACAAATAGATAAAAGAAAAAAAAAGTAGTTAAAATTGTATTAAAAATGTAAAATGACAATCAATTCAAACAATATCACTGGTTGATTGTTAACTTAAAGACAAACAGTAGTAAAAAATTACATTGAAAATATAAAAATGCTTCGGAGTATTTATTATGCTAAAATGACAACTAAATATAATAATTTTTTTTTTACTAAACCGACAATTAAAGAAACTGAAGGAGTAATATATAATACTCAATCCGGTTTTTTTTACTTGTCATCCTAGACTTTTACACAACTATTAAAGAAAATTAAAAGTAATCAAAATGTGCATTGAAAATATAAAATGTCAATTAAATTATATCATTTGGCCGGCCGATGTTTTTAATGTAAAAAACTAATCAAAAGCATATCAAAATAGAAAAATATAATTTATTACGCTTAAAACGATAATTACATTAAAATAAAAAAATTATGTTAGAATGATAATCGAAAATCTAGGAGGTAGTAATATTCAAGAATTAGATTTTGTTAGAATGATACTTGCTTCGCTGTATTATTATTCTCATCTGTTTGCATGCGGCGTATGATATTGTTGATGTTGATGCATACCGTTAAAGTTGTAGAGCATTATGCACTCTACTTTAATTTAGTCAATTGGTCGACTAAGTACTTCTTCAAATACTACATATCCTCCAAGAACAGTTGTCTGAAATTTAGCACTGCAGTATCTATTTGGTGTTTCCACATAATTGAACGCACGTTATGTGCGTTTGTTTTTTGTGTTTAAAAAAAAGAGAATGAGCGCACATGGGGTGAGTTCGCCACCCACCCGAGCGGACGTCATGGAAATGCACTATGAAATTAATTCTTACCCTATTTTACTCATATTATATATGAAAGAAAAATTCTTATTTATTATTAAAGATGGTTTAATTTTTAATTTAGTTTTTCCGTGTGTGAGTGTGTTTAAGACACTCACATCAGTTTTTCTAAAAGCTTATTTTAATAAAATCAGAAAATTTGATAAAAATTGGTACCGCATCTTCCCTACGATCCTCCATAAAATTATTTACTCACCCTCCTATTCACCTCCTAAATTTATACCATCCCTATTTTACGGTTAATTTTTTCTCCCCTCATTTTTACTCTTTTTCAATTATATAAAAAATAAATAAAAATAAAAAATATTTTCATTATATACAACATAATTAAAAAGACATTTCATTCAACATCCATATTTAATATATTCTTTTATTCTTTTTAAAATTTAATTTTATCCTAAATTTCTATTGACATATTTGAAATATTTAATTTTTAATTTTGGATGAATAATAGGAAGTTATAAAAATATTCATAAAAAGTGAACTCAAAAAAATAAAAAATAACAATTAAAATGAATTTTATAAAAATTATGAAACTGGATGAATGCATCTAATACTAAATTGAAATCAAAGTAATGTTAAGTAGAAATGGTGTGATAATATATTGTGGTTTTTTATCAACTCAAATAAAATAAATTAAAAGTTAAGATTGCAAATATAACTCATATAATCTACTCCAGTAATCAAAGTCCAACAAAAGATCCATTTCTCGCTAGTTTAATGTGTCCACTCAATTAATTAGTGAGTCAATACATGTGAGTATTTTTTAACCAACTAGTAAAGGAGACGTGCCATATACGACATGCAATCCATTTCTCAAATATTTAATATTTACATTTTTTATGTTTAATTCGAAATCATTCTAAAATTGTGTAAAAACTTACACTCCTTTAATTTTTTAATTAATATTTTTATTTTATAAAGTGGATACTCGAATAATTTAATAACTCTTTTAAGTATAAGATAAAAATTATGATAAAATAATTTATATTAAATATTTTTTTAAAAAGATCATTAGTATCAATTTTATAGCATGATCGATTACTTTTTGTTTATAATATTTATTTTGTTTTCTAGAACATTTTATTTCAAGTATAATTTTATTAATAACATCACTTAAATTATTAATATATACTATTATTAATACATATTCAAAAAAATAATAATTTTTTATAAACTTAAATAATATATGTCGATTAGGCATGTAATAATATTTTTTAGTAAAATATTAGTAATATAATATTAACATCCAAAGAATTACATTATTTGAATAATAATCAATCAAATACAATTATACTTGACGAACGAATAATTAGTTTTAAAGATGAAAGATCTTCAATTTAAATATTTTATCTTTTTTCCTCCAACTAAGAAAATAAAAGAATTTTTTTTACATGACACATTAATCATATTAACATGTTCTAGACTCCTCGACATTTCATCAACTAACGGAACACGTTATCTATAATGATAATACTAAGGAAATTATTTGGTATTCCAATCAGAGTGTTTTACTTATGATTTTGTTACCACATAAAGTTGAAAGAAAATGAAAAAAATTTGCTACAACATGACTATGTCAAACAGTTCGTGATATTTACTGTTCTTCAATTTTGTACATAGAATGGGAATAATTTATTTTAACTTAATACTGCATTTCCTGACTTTTGTTAGCCTAAATATAACCTCGGGGAGTGGGGAGGAATAAGGTTCTAAATTAAGCTTCTAGCTTTTACGGGTTTTAATCAAATTAAGAGGAAATAACAAACTATGTGGATATAAATTAATTCGATTAATCAGCTACCAAGTTCGAGAATTATTAGTCAAGTGTTAAACAATAAATATATAATCGAACGAAATGAAGAAGAGACTTGAAAGTAAAGAGATAAGGAAGAGAGACAATACACAAGATTTTTACGAGCTTCGGTAACCCTAGTGCTCGACCTTCGACTTTCCAATCTCGGGATTTGCTAACGATAACTAGCTCTTAAAGAATTATTTGATTACAGCCAAGCAACTTCTCTCTCAAGACCATTATCAAACACCTAGACTACAACTACGCGACCCAAGCTCCAAGCTAAGGATGTCAACTCCTAATCAACCAAGACTAGAAACCCAAGACCTCACTCCTAGGATTTCACTCTATTACTACAAACAAGAATAGCAACCCTATGCTATACCTCACAAGGATTTCTCAACCAATCACAATATTGAATAAAGATTACAAAATCACACAACTATGGAAACACTCTACTAAAGATAATCAAGATTAAGTATGAGAGCTTTTGCCTTTTTGAGTTTGCAAGAAAAGATTGAATGTTCAAAGTATATAAAAAAGGTAGGGTTTCAAAATAGGAAAGTTACTTAAATATTAATTCTAAATATACTTAAATTGGGTCCGCTTTGAGACCCCATCGAGACTGGGCTGTGGTCTCACGGTAATCGATAACAGCTAGATTTTGAATACATCAAGACCTCATCGAGACAGAGAGATCTCGATAAGATCTCGATGAGTAGCAACTGTATGGACCTTATCGAGAGGTCCTGGTCTCGATGGGTTCCCAATGAAAGAATCAAGCACGTCATCGGTGAGCAGCCCCTCTCGACAGAAATATGATGGCCATCATTTCCTTCTTTAAAATAAGAATCATTTCAATTCTAATGAAATAACACGTTAAATATTTGTACGAAGTCTTGATCATGAATCAATCGATACTTAGGAGTAGAATTGCTGCATCATCTATTTTAAACACGCCAAGATTAAGCACGCAAAATTTATAACTCTTATACGAAAATGACAAAACCTAATGTAGTAGAGTTTCCTTACAAACGCCTATAACAATTCTAAGTCCACGAGTTCCTCTTATAGCTTGGCGTTTGGTTGACTTGATCTTGAGTCTACGAATATCCCGATCAACACTTTAAGCACTCGAACTTCTCAACGATGAAACCTAAGAACAAGTTCACTTGAAAGCCGAATTGGTTCGTTAAGTCAATTTGTTATCATCAAAAAAGAGGTTTGAATCGAATCTCTCATTATTCAACAAACTCTACTTTTTTTATGATAACAAATTGACTTATGCTAAGAAGGAGGGAGATATAAACAAAAAGCATAGCTCCCCTTCAACATAAGATTCCCAAAGTTTACACAAAAAAAACAATAAGCGATCATAAACAACATTCCAACACAATATCAAGCAACAATAACATAAGAACATGATAAACAACGCAAGATAAATTGCCAAAGAAACAACTAGTGACACATCCGAAAACATAACAATGTTCAAGACATAACATAACAAAGCATAAGTCGAGAAAACACTCCCCCTTTGTGATCATCACAAAAGGGGCATAACAAAAGTCTAATACATGATCAATAAGATAAATCAAAGACAAGATAAAACATAAAGGTCAAAGCCATCAAAGTCCTTCAATTTATCTTCGGACCACCACCGCCTCCACCAAAGAATTGTCCCATGACATCATCGTCATCATCTCCAATTATGTAGTCATCAATGCCAATACCCGAAGGAGTAGGAGCCGGATGTGAAGTAGTAGCCTTGTCGCCAATAGTAGCCTCAACCTCCTCCTCATCGTCGGAGTGCTCCAAGAACTTATTGTACCCCTTCGTCTTCTCATTGGCATCCCCGAAACATGAGAGGAACTTCATCAACCCTTTGACATATTTTTTTATTTTCTTGTTGTCCTTGATTAGAGTAGCTTGCCCCTTAATAAGTTGAGCTTGGTTGTCTTCAATTACCTTTGTCTCCGCTCAACCTTTCCTCATGCTCATTGAAGATTTTGCTTCGCGTCTCACGAGCGGCATCGGTGTCCATAGGCACATCTCAACCATTGTCATCATCATCATCTTTCCCCTCATCATCATCTTCGTCATCATCCTCCTCTTCCTCAATCGCGTCATCCGAAAATACCGGATCCTCTAAGTCATCAACCTCTCGGAACCATTTCCTAGTCATCATCTTAAGTATGGCATGTCTATCCTCTCGATTAGCCAACTTTCCTTCCCATTTCCACCAAAGTCGATTGTTGTGATAGACAATGAGATAGGTTTTGAAGTAGTCCTTGTTCACCCTATGGTTTTACTCGTCAACGGGTTTCAAGATCCTATATCTAGAGTGGTTGCCTTATTATTCCCCATTGAGTGACGATGTGGCGTACTCATAGATCTTAAAGATTTATCTTTTCTTCCATCAAGAATTTTTAGGTCAAGGAGGCGAGAACCTATTTGAATTCCTATCTCTGGGATCCTACGAGGACTAAATATTTCACAACACAACTATTCACAAATCGTGCCTCCCCCGTATACAAATGTAGGCATGGCAACGTGTCAACTACCCTTCTTTTCCTATAACCATTCTTAAATCTACGACCATTATTTAACATCTCGATCACATTTAGCAACCCGACTCCATTTCATCCCCCGGGTGCCATACTAAGCCAGATAAGTACAAAATCCAAGACAATCCGAAATCATCCTAAATTTCATTTTATACCTAAGGTTCGACTATTATATCCCAACTTAAACTTAGTTGATTACATTGGGTATTGAAATCACGACATACTCATAAAAGAAGTAAACCCAATCCGAAAAAATGTCGTAGGACTTACCAAAAAATTTCTCCCATTTTTGTATCTTGACAAAATCCCAGAAGTATGTCCCCTCCAAATCCACACCATCGTAATAATAACCATCAAGAATTTTCGCTTCCCCGCTTATTCCGCTTTTTTCACTTTGCCGCAATACATCGCGATTGGCACTCGTCTAGGGTTAAAGAACTCCCTTCAAAAATTGTAAAGCTTGGTTCTGGTGTTTGGGACTTTTGAGTTCTCCTCTTTCCTTGCTAGATTTGTGTTTTGCCCATTTGGATGGGCTGATTTGAGAGTGAAGGCAAGTAGATGTTTTTGTGAGTGTAATTTGTTTTAGTGGGAAAAGAAGAATGGTGAATTTTTGTAAAGGATTTGTTAAGTGTTTTTGTTTGTAAGCTTAGGTCAGATTAGATTTTTTGTAAAGAATGGGTTGATTTTCGGCTGATGGAGCTATAGAGGTTATCGAGACTTCTCATGTCTCGATGGCGATTTGGCATCTCCACTAACTTGTAGCATCGACACCTCATCGACCTCGTGGCCCCCGATTTTGTCTCAATGGTCTTTACCGAGACCTCCATCGTGAGGTCCAAGGTCACAACGGGGTCACACAGAGGTCCAAAACCATTCCATCGACCTCATCTAGACCCATGTGTCTCGATTTCCAAACTCGATTCAACTTAAAACACCCCTAAATAACCATCAACAACCCCGTCTTTTCAACCTTCTTCAAAACAAGTTCTACATCCTAAACCACATACAACATACACGTTCTTCCTCTATTCAACCACAATCAACCAACATCACTAACATCCACTACAAACCCACAAACATAGCTAACTATAATCGGATAATTTTATCATTGGCTTATCATCCCAATATGATACACATAAAAGCATGCTTTTGACATTAATAGTAAACACATAGCATGCATATGACTCAAAAGCATAAAACATGGCATATTAGACATAAGAAAACATAATCACATGCTAGAAAGATCAAGCATCCCTAGCTCACGCCTAATACGGTTAAATTGATCCTCGGGTAGTGGTTTGCGAAGAGGTATTCCTCAAGTTGATCATTTGTCCCTACTAACTGGTAATAATGTTCCCTTTTTGCACATGATCCTGATGAAATGATGACGGATTCTATATACGCGGCTGCACACAACACCGGTACTTGATTGATCCCGAAGTCCTCCAACGTTTGCTTCATCCAAAGCACCTAAGCAACACAATTTCCAACCGCTACATACTCGGCCTCCGCGGTTGATAACGCCACACTATTTTTCTTCTTCCTTGACCATGAGGTAAGGCTATGTCCAATGAAATGACACGTCCCGCTAGTGCTTTTCCTATCGCGCGCACCCTGCAAAATCCGGCAGATCCGAATACCCCACAAGCTTAAAGTTCTGCTCCTGGATACCAAAGTCCATAGTCAAAGTGTCCTTCACATACATAAGGATCCTTTAACCTTAAGACGAGACTCTTTGGGACAAGAAAATTCAGCACATAAACGTATCAAGTAAACATAATATCGGGTCTAGATGCGTAATATAAAGAAGCGCTGTCAATCACCTCGATACTTTGTCTCATTGACGCTCTTACCATGCTCAATCCTCGCTGCTTAGTTGATGTAGACATAGGAGTCCCGATCACCTTTGCATCCTCCATGCCAAATATCTTTAGCGAGCTCATTCGTGGATTCTCGCTTTGACAAACGAAGATCCCATCATCCATTTGATCTTCACTAGAGTCCTGTTAGTTCAACTCCCCATCATGCTCATCTCGAACTCACTTGTCATCATTTGCAAAAAATTCTCACAAAAAAACCATTAGTAGAATCAAAAATAATATCATCAACGATACTTGAACTAATTATAAGATGTTTGCCCCTGCCTCGCCAAAAGCGTAACCAGCTTCCTTCTTAAACCATTGACAACTAAATGTGCTTAACCTCTCATATCAAACTCTAGGTGCTTATTTTAACTGCAAAGGGTTTTGTCTGTTTGAAAACGTGATTAGGATAATTAGCATCTTTCTGTCTGGGGGTTGTTTTTACAAAAAACTTCTTCTTCCAAAAACCATTTAAAAGCGCTTTTGACATCCACTTGGTGTAGTTTGAAACTATATGACTAGCAAAGCAAGAAAATACTAATGGATTCCAACCTAGAAACCGAGCAAAGTTTCATCAAAGCCCATACCCTTCGACTGATTTGAAACAACTAGACGACTTTTTGTTTACTGAACAAAACCGGTTTCACCAAGTTTATTTCAAAACCCATTTATTCTAATAATGTTTTAACCAAATGCCAAACTTTGCATCAAATTGTTCAAGTTCTTTTTGCATAGACAAATCCAATCCGGATCCTCTAGGATCTTGTTTAACATTTGTGAGGTAGTACTGGCACATTTGAAGCCAGCATTTAAGACAAACATCATTCAAGCGAGCGCCGAGTAGTTATTTCCCTTCTCGTAAATCACCTAGAATGAGATCCGGAGGATGATTTATAAATGTTCTAGTCTCCCTAGGTAGATCTTCATGTGTTCGCCTATTGAGATAATCGTCCACGTTTTGAGGTTCTCGACCCTCATTTTCTTTCTCCCCTATAGTCGATGCTTCCTAATTTGAAACTTTATTTTGAGGCTCATCAACTCTTCTTGAGGCATCATTCACATTAACACCTAATGAATCATCCTCATCTAATACAACTTTCTCAACAAATGGATTAGATTCATCAAAGTTAACATGAATAGACTCTTGCACGCATTGATCCTTCTTATTATAAATAATATAAGCCCTACTAGTTTTCGAGTAATCGAGGAAAATTGCTTCATTAGATTTTGCATCAAATTTACCCGATTTGTCCTTGGTGTTTAGGATATAGCATTTATACCCGAAAAATTTAAAGTAATCAATATGAGGAGTCTTACCATACAAGAGCTCATATGGAGTTTTAGAAAGAATAGGCCTAAGGAATACCCGGTTTATGACATAGCTAGCGGTGTCCACGGCATGTCCCTAAAAGTATTTTGGCAAGTTATGCTCATTCAACATGGTCCGGCCCATTTCTTGAACGGTCCTATTCTTTCGCTCCACAAGTCCATTTTGTTGAGGTGTTCTTGGTGCCGAAAAGTTAGGCTGATCCTACTCCCTACAAAACTCTTTGAACTCGCATTCTAACTCACCTCGATTTGACTTCTTCTCATTCATGATCTTTCTACACAACTAGCAAACTCTTTAAATGCATCACTCTTATTAGCAAGACAAATTGCCCAGGTAACCTTGAGTAAACCTCAACAATTACAAACACATACTTGGAGCCACCCAAACTCACAACATTCATCTCACCAAACAAATCCATATGCAACAAATCAAGCACATTGTTTGATGATACATGATTAATAGATTTAAAAGATGATTTATGCATTTTACCGAGTTGACATGCATCACAGCTTATCTTTCATAGTTGTGATTAGGTAGACCTTTACATGCGAATGCTTATGCAACTTAGACAACATTCAACGCTAAAGATGCCCAAACGTCGATGCCACAAATTTACATCATCATGCATAAGATTCATGCAAATGTTACTAGCTTCAATCTTATCAAAATTCACATAGTACACATTATTAAACCGATAACCATGCACAACAAATGATGATGATACATGTAAAATGATGCACTCATGCTTACCAATGCACCCTTTACCTAAGATTTTGGCAGTTTCGTTGTTGGCAAACTTCACATTTCCAACCGCCTTGTTACCAAGCTTTAAGAAGAGTGAGGCATCTCCCGTCATGTGCCTTGAGCACCCGCTATCCACCATCCAAATATTTTCCTTCTTGGATGAGCGGCCCCCCTACAAACACAATTCAAGTTCTCATTCTAGGTACCCAATGTGATTTGGGTCCTTGGGGGTTAGTAAGCAAAGTGGATTTCCTCACAATCCATTTAGGCCTTTGAGATTTGGGAAATGAGGTACCCAATCTCACCAACCTTTGAACGAGACATCTAGAAGACTCATGATTCCCTTTCTCATAATAAGTGCAAGTGAAATACGGTCTTACTAATTTAATACCGGATGATGAAGCAACATTAGGAGTACATGAGTTATCACTTGAATAGCCTAAACCCCTTTTGTTGGTTGGATAACGTTGGGTATCAAGAATTTGATCTAACTTGTTGGTTCTGACAGAATACAAGTTGATTGACCTTTGAGTTCCACGTTTTCCAATTCAACCTTACTAAGACGTTGTTTAAGCTCCAATTTTTTAAGAATTCCATCATTTTTAAGGTTGGAGTCAAGCTTTAGCAAGGTAACTTCATTTTCAAGAGAAGTAGTTTTAGCAAGCAAGCTTTTGTTTGTTTTAGAAAGTTCTTTGTTCCTTTTAAGCAATTTTTCAAAACTCTCTAACAACTCATTATAGTTATTGCTTAGCTTATCAAAACTACTAGTCGAGTGTTCACTATCACTAACAAGCTCATCATCTGAATGAGAGTTAGAGTCAAGAGGTACCTCCATAGAGTCTTGTGCCATAAGACACACAACATTGCATGTCTCCACTTCGGAGTCGGATTCGCTTCCGGATTCGTCCTCCCAAGTGGCCTTGTTGCATACTTTCTTGGCTTGAGACCTCTTAGCTAGACGAGGACAATCCATCTTGAGATGTCCGGGCTTGTTGCATTCAAAACATTTTAGCTCTTTAGATTTTGCCCTCTTCTCTTGCCCTTCATACTTCCTTTCATAGTTATCATACTTCTTGAAGCTTCTATGTGCATAATCATCCTTGTTCTTCTTGAATCTTAGAAACTTCTTGTAGTCTCGAGCAAACATGGCCATGTCCTCATCATCCTCGTCACTCTCATCTTTCTCAACAACTTTTTGAGCTTTAGCCGCCACAAGAGCCATTGACTTTTTGTTCCTCAATGCTCGAGCCTTGTTTTGAGCTATCACTTCCTCTTCGGTTTTCAAGGACCCAATGAGCTCTTGGATGGAAAGTGTCTTGATATTATTGGTTTCATTAATGGCACATACCTTTTGACCAAACTCCAGAGTCAAGGCTTCAATAATTTTCCTATTCAATTCTTCCAAGGAGAGTGTTTTTCGTAGAGAATCTAAGTTGTTGATGATGGTGTTGAACCTTTGGTGCATGTCCTTGATAGACTCCCCATCAAGCATTTCAAACTTTTGATACTCTCTAGTCAAAAGTCGAACCCTTGTAGTCTTCACTTGGCTAGAACCAACATGGGCGGTTTCCAATAAGTCTCATATTTCCTTAGCCGTTTTGCATCCCTTTACCCGAGCATACTCCTCCATACACATGGCATTGTGAAGCACATGTATGGCTTTAGAATTCAACTCAACCTTCTTGATTTTCTGTGCCTTAGCATGTCGTCTTCGTCATTATCCATGTCCTCAATTGGCACCTCAACTAGGGCGGCACCTAACTAATTAATCTTTTCCTCCTCCGCCTTGGTCAAGCTTCTATGAGCTCCGGCTTGAGAATTTGATACTTCATGGGAATTATTGGATCACGCTCGATAGCTTGTAGTCAATGCTTTGAACATGATACTTGAAGGCGTTGCAAAAATATTCATAGTTTGATCCATCAAGAAATGGTGGCCTTGCACTTGACCTACCTTCAACACAAAAGGTTCTCGAGCTTCCCATAATCCCGTTACTACCCATAATCGTTTACTACAAGATTTTAAGCTTTAACCGTAGAACACGGGCTCTGATACCACTTGTTAGCCTAAATATAACCTTAGGGGGGGTGTATAAGATTTTAAATTAAGCTTCTAGCTTTTTCGGGTTTTAATCAAATTAAGCGGAAATAACAAACTACGTGGATATAAATTAATTCGATTAATAAACTACCCAAGCTCGAGAATGATTAGTCAAATGTTAAACAATAAATATATAATCAAACGAAATAAAGAAAACACTTGAAAGTAAAGAGATAAGGAAGAGAGTCAATACACAAGATTTTTACGAGCTTCGGTTCCCCTAGTGCTTGACCTATGGCTTTCCAACCTCGGGATTTGGTAACCATAACTAGTTCTTGAAGAATTATTTGATTATATGCAAGCAACTTCTCTCTCAAGATTATTATAACACCTAGCCTACAACTAAGTGACCCAAGCTCCAAGCTAAGGATTTCAACTCCTAATCAACCAAGACTAGGAACCCAAGACCTCACTCCTAGGATTTCACTCTACTACTCCAAACAAGAATAGCAACCCTATCCTACACCACACAAGGATTTCTCAACCAATCACAATATTGAATAAAGATCATAATAATCACACAACTATGAAAATACTCTACTATAGATAATCAAGATTTTGCTTCTGCCATTTTGAGTTTGCTAGAAAAAATTGAATGTTCAAAGTGTATAAAAAAGGTAGGGTTTAAAAATACTAAAGTTGCTTAAAGAGTATTCTAAAAATAACCTGAAATTGGCTCCGTTTCGAGACCCCATCGAGATCACAGGGTCTCGATGAGCTCTCGATGGTACTGGATAACGGCTAGATTTTGAATACATCGAGACCTCATCGAGACAGGGAGGTCTCGATGGAATCTCGATGAGTAGAAACTGTATGGACCTTATTGAGATTGCCTGGTCTCGATGGGTGCCCAATGAAAGAATCAAGCACGTCATCGAGACCTCATCGAGAGCAGCCCCTCTCGATGGGCTCTTGATAGCCAGCATTTCCTTCTCTAAAATAAAGATTCACGCCAATTCTCGAAACGAAATAACACAAAGTCATTTGTATGAGCCTTGACCATGAATCAATCGATACTTATGAATAGGAATTACAGACTATCTATTTTAAAACACGTCAAGATAAAGCTACCATGTTAAATGAAAACTGATTCCGATTCGAGTCTACGAACATCCCGATCAACACTTTAAGCACTCGAATCTCAACGATGAAAACCGATGACAAGTTCACTCGAAGCGAATTAGTTCGTTTAATCAATTTGTTATCTTTAAAAAAAGGTTTGAATCGAATCAAATTATTCAACAACTTTATCATTATTTGTTAACTAAAACTAAAATTATTAGTAGTTAACATCTACTATGATTCAAAGAGATAATTAATAATAATAATAATAACAATAATAATAATGATAATAATAATAATAATAATAATAATAATAATAATAATAATAAAAATAATAATAATAATTGTACCAAAATCATAAAGATATGTTACATATGAATTTATCACCGCTAATCAGGCGAAATATCCATTTAACGCGACATTTGTAATCGACCGATCTAAAGATATATATCAACTCATATAAATTGTAGACACAAATCTTACTTTAATAATTGATTTAATTTGACTAGATATATTGATGAATTGATCATCAATATAATATTATGGAATTATTTTCTTTTATGTTTGTTAAATTGGTATAATTTAAAAAGTATAATTCAATTTTTTGTGAATCTCAATATATAAAATTCATATTTGTAGGAAATTAAATAACAATAATAATAATAATAATAATAATTCTACACCAAACATATGATTATTTAACTAATACATATTATAATAATAATAAATAATAGTTCTACATAATAATAATAATAATAATAATAATAATATAATAATAATAATAATTCTACACAAAGTATATGATTATTTAACTAACACCAATTATAATAATAATAACAATAGATCTACATAAAATATATTATTATTTAATAGTAGTTAATTCCTATTAGAACTCATGAGTTATCAATTAAGAGGTAAAATTATTAATTAAAAAGATAATATGCCTAACTTTTATATTTTTAGAGAGAAGGCTAATTTGGTACTCCCTCCGTTTCATAATAGATGATTGAAAATTAATTTATTAAGAGATTGTGAAAAGCTACATTGAGATTGTAAAAAGCTAGATTGAAATTGTAAAAAAGATACATGAAAATTGTAAAAAATCAACTATTATGATAAAGTAAATTTTTTCTGTAAAATCATCTATTTTGAAACAAATGAGTAATTAATAGCGTGAAGCTGGGGTTAAACCAAGTTAAAACACAAACCCTTATTCGCACTTTTATATATGTTAGTAATGTAATCATCTTCTTAAAAATATTTTTTTTCCTTCCAATCTTCCATTATACTTTTGTTTTTTGCTTCGATCACATCTCATGATCTTTTTCTTCATTTTCTTTGTTTTCTTTTTCCAACGGGTTTAATTCAGCACATAAATTCATAACGAGATCATCCAGATTGGGGGGAATCATTATTTCTTCCACATCATTCTCGTTGTCCCCAACATTGCTTGGACTTTTTTTGCTTGCATTAAACCTTGGGCTTTTTAGAAAAGAACAAATGCATAAAAACAAAATAAATATTTGAAGATTATATCTAATCTAAAAACCAAATCTGACTTATATTATGACATAAAAATAAATCCATAATGCATCAATATTGTGACATAAACGAGAGACAAACTCCATAGACACCGAATAACACACTTGAAAATAGAATCTAATATAATATAACACAGATTCATTAATTACCTTGATTGTCAGTTTTCTCCAAGCTCCGTTACTTCCTTATACATAACGTATTTCTCTGGCTCATTTTTAAGATAATTATGTTCATAAGAAAGACAACCATTAATGGTCTCTAGATAGAAGCTCATTTTTTTATCTACAACAACAAACATAACTAAAGGAAAAAATGAAAGAAAGTTTCATACAAGCGAATTCGATGTGTGTGAGAGAGAAATGTTGCCAATAATAATCCCCCACGTGTTTGGTTGTACCTTTCAAATTTGAAGAGCGGTAAAACTGGTTTCACCAATGGGTTAACAATTCCAGGTATGTGGGCCCCATCCGTTTTCATAAGCTCCGTCACTTCCTTATACATAACGTATTTCTCCGGCTCGAAGCCCAAGTTTGAGCCACCAACCGGATCAAGCCGTTGTTTTAAAATTCTGGCATGCTCGGCTCGAGCCGGGTCCCAAGGTTGCCTAAATAATGTACCCTTGGATAAAAACTCATGAGCTAAATAACCTCGCCGCGAGACGGTTGTCGAGCAGCAAGCCTGGGATTAGGCCTGGGCCCGCTGAGACTCCTGGCTTTATGTTGAAATGGAGGGTGTCTTGGCCAATTTAATTATGCCTCCAAGCTTTTGTTTTTCCCAAAAGACACTGCACTATATGTTGTTTTGCTTGTAGGATTCTTGATCTTTTCTAGAATTTTGTTGTTCAGACTATGAAATAACCTGCTATGTTAAAAAAAATAAAAAAATAAAAAATTCGTCAAAAAGTGGACCCGGAGTTGACATCAATACTCTCGGAATAGTATCGAGCATAATTTGAGACTAGTTATAGTATAGTAGTTCAGGTCATGAGAAATTTTACATTTGGAACTGCTTCATTGAGATTTAAGTACGGAAAGCTGAGCAATTAATCAAACCAAACGGGACTTAAGACATCCCCTGCCGCCGCGGGGGAAGAGTGATCAACAGGCACAAGAGGGGATCCTTTCACACAAAGAGAGATCACTGAGTGTCAATTTGGATACCCGCGCGGGACTGAATCAAAATTTGACCTGGATCAATCAACATGCTGGCGCGCTACCGTTGGTCGAATTTTTTTTTTCCCACCTCATTTTTAAATTGCTTTACACACAATTACAAAAAAAAATACAATTCACTATTTTTTATTTTTCGAGCTCTATAAATAGAGCCTAGGTTTGTGTCATTTGGACACAAAAAAAAATCAAGTTTTTTGTTAATTCCTTTTTATTCTTCTTTAATCACTTTCTCTCTTCGATTTTCAAGAAAATTTCATGGATCCTTCACAAAACTATAGTTTTTTTGCAAACTACAACTTTCCTAACCAACCATCAAATCCCAATATGCGACCTCCAAATCCAAATATGCAACTCCCAGAAAATCCTCAAAACACAGGGACGCAACCCAATTTTGGGTTGCAATATATGATGCCACCAAATTTTGGCATGCAGTACCCGTATAATCATCCCTATATGCCGTATGGTTATCCACCTGTTCCGGAAAACAACTATGTTCCCTCTCAAATGAACTCCGTCTAATCGAACTACTCCCCGAGACAAACACACCACATTTTAGTAGTGGATCTACTGAGATCCCGGAATTTTCATCACAAATCTCTTGGCAATGTTGATGGAGATACTCCTCATAGTTTTTACCTCCAACCCAATCATCAGGCAAGAAATCAACTTACGATCCCTCGGAGCAATTATGAGAACAAAACGTTGTTAAACGGTTATTTCTATGTTAGTAATGATAGCTAATTGAGGACAACCAAAAAAGGGTGACACATTTTGGGGTAAAGTTTCAGAGTACCTGAAGGAGAACTATGGAGATGGCAACGACAGGACCTCGGTACAATGCAAGAGTCACTTTCGTCAAATTAATAAAAAACTATCCATTTTCGTGGGTTGTTATGGTACTGCATGCAGACAGAAGCATAGTGGTTGGTCCGATGACGACTACATATCCAAGGGTCTAGAGTTGTACCAAGAGTCTGAAGGTAAAAAAGAAGCTCATTTCCTTGCTAGAAGAATGGAAGTTGGTCTGCAACCAACCTGTATTCGATGTGAACAAATGCATTTGAAAGTAGCGGATCCAAGAGGAAAAAGCAAGCGATGCATGATGATTCTCACTCCTCCCTTTGTACGCCCGTAAGGTGGACGCAATAAAGAAGAAATTCAGAGCTTCATCTAGCAAATCATCGACACTCAAAAGAAAGCAAAGGAAACCCTTAATGAAGAAGTTAACTAATTTAACCTCCATCAGAAAACCTGTGAACAATCCGTAGCCGCCATCGCTACGCCCATGCTGAGTACGCACGTGTTAAGAAGTTGG
Organism: Lithospermum erythrorhizon; assembly: GCA_019722365.1. NCBI lineage: Eukaryota > Viridiplantae > Streptophyta > Magnoliopsida > Boraginales > Boraginaceae > Lithospermum > Lithospermum erythrorhizon. The sequence continues at coordinate 6,164 of JADFUC010001487.1, read as the reverse complement.
AGATGTTACCACGCTGGAAGAACAAAGAAATAACCCGTGATTGTTGTGGGATGAAGTGACTTTATAATATGTTGTCAAGGAGTTGTTCCCAAACTAGTTGAGCTGGCCGTGTTTTATTTCGTGTCGTGTTTTATTTCGCGTCAGGTGTTCTTCCTCGAATAAATTCCTGGACGTGAAATGTATGTTTACTTCAATGTATCCGTTTGAATAAAAGTGATGTTTTCATAATGACATGATTGACTAGTCATAGCACACAAAATTCCAAATCTAATAATCCAAAACGCTGGCCCACTACCTCCCCATACTTACGTGACTAGTCATAGCTCGACGACGTGACTAGTCACAAATTCTATACGACGTGACAACTCATAGCGCCGGCTATTGACGTGATTAGCCTAGCACAATAAAATTCCAAATCTAATAATCCAAAAATGCATCCACTAGCTCCGACATGACGTGACTAGTCATAGCTCCGACATGACGTGATCAATATAGCTCCCGCATGACGTGACTAGTCATAAATATTATGGGATTTTTGAAATTAAAAACATATATACTATTAAAAATATACTTTTAAAATATATATGAAATAAAATATTAAAAAAATTATTAAAATATTTTTAAATAATTAAAATATTAAAATTATTAAAAAATATATTTTTAAAAAATTATAATATTATTTATTGTATTATTAAATTTAATAATTATATATATGGAAACAAATAAAAGAGAAATGAAAAAAATGGGTAGGTATATGTCAGAGTGACGCGAAGTGGAGAAAGAATTGACACTCGAACGACACCCGCCGCTGTTGTCGTAAAAAGGTGTTCTTCGAGGGTTGTCGATGTGGCAGAGAGGTCACCTGACACCCGGCCGGCCATGATGGGGCCTAAATATCTTATCATCCTTATCATCTACATCATTATCCAAAAAACCCAAGGCTCATCTCCTCCCCGCGCCGACGACGCCTCTCTATCTCCCCTGCTTTTTTTACTTTTCTCCCTCAATCTTGCACAGTTTTTGGAGATTTTTTAGCATTTTGGATTCTCCTCAACATTCCGCCGCTTCCGAGGTAAGAAAGGTCGCACCTTTTTGAGGTTTTACCACGTTTTGAACTCGGTTGACTTTAGTTGACTTTTTCTATTTTGGTTTAAATTGCAATAATAAGTTCTTAGATTCTTAAATTAGTTGTTTTAGAGTTAAATCGAGGATCGGTTGTGGATTTTAAAGCGGTTATAAGAGATTATGTTTTCGATTTACCTTGGGGTAAAGTTGAGTAGTATTTGCACTTTGAAATAAAGGTTGTTAATAATGAGTGAATTAGGTCGAGGGAAATCGATTGTCGATTGACAGATTGCGGATTTAAAGTGTTATGGTCAGTACAAAGCCGATGACCGAATGTCAGATTGATGGTAGTTTCGTAATTAAGATAGTTAAGTTGGAATTTTAGAAGTGTATACTAATTTCGATGGGTGGATTACTAAAGTTAATTTGAATTGTGAGACGCGGTATAATACTGGGGTTTAATAAATGTTAAGAGAGGTTATTCTACTTGATCAAGTATAACGTATAATTTCTTTGAATAGAGTCGAGCCTCACTCCTAACACGTTGACTACCTAGAGTCATTATTATTGCTTTTGCTCAAGGTGAGTACAAATCTCACGACGGGAACCCTTCATATTATGTTATATATTTTGCATGTGTTTTCATTATGGACTATTTTGACATGCCAGATTGTTAGCGATTCATATTATGAAATAATCGGGACGATGATTGATACATATTATGAGATAATTATGATTATGAGTCATATTATGAGATAAAGGCGACATGATTTATATTACGAGATAGTTGTGAATAAGGATTCATGTTACGATAGTCGTGATTATGATTCATGTTATTAGATCGTCAGTTATACCAATGCGGTGTCAGAGTGTACTTAAGTACATATGGCGGTTGTGTGTTTCTGTAACTGTATGCTGGGTGTATTTTGATTGCTTTGTTTTTTATTTGTGGAGCTGAGACCGGGAGGTTCAAGCTGTATGTATATATCATGGCTGGTAGCCCCGTGGATTCTGTGGAGGCTCGTGCGAGCATGATATTGGCGCGTGAGGCTCTCTGGCCGTAGGATGGAGTGGAGGCCTCATCTGGATTATTTGGAGGTGGATTCATTTTTTGTTATTTGTGAGTGTGGATTCCTCATTTGTTTATTGTTTGTGGAGGTGAATTCCTCATTTGTTTAATAATATTTCCATGAGGGATTCTCATCTCGATTATTTGTGGAGGTGGATTCTCTACTGATGATCTCAGGTGTCGAGATAGTTTCCCTTTAAATGAAAGTATGCATTATTGATGTTTATAAGTTCACGTATGTGATTAGCGACATCGTATAAGAGTATTCTATGTGATTTGTGGACAGTTATTCATTGTGTAGCCTGGTTGATGTATATGCATATGTTATATATATAAGTATGATTATATGTGATTGGATAAAATATGTGGTATTTGTATTCACTCAGCTTTATAGCTGACTCCCTATTCTCTATGGGCGGGCGTTTTATGCCTAGGTTTCTAGGGGTTGATCGTTGAGGTTGCCGAGAAGTCATGTTGATAGGTCGCTGGATTAAAGATTGTAGCAGGCGACGTTGGCATAAGATCCTCAATAGTACTTCTCCTCTGTTATGTTTTTCTAGCTTCCAAACTTCAGATATCGGTGGGTCGTAATATATTGTACGCTGGAGATTATGTCTCAGATTGCAGGTTGTATTATTCAAAGCCGATGTATGTTTCGTTGGTGATAATGCTATCATGGATGTGTTGTTAGTTCACCACGATGGACAAAAGTGTATTATTATTATTAATGTCAAATGAGGTCTTTTTATGTTGTCATCCATCGATCGGTGACTCGATGTACGTGTCATTGATGACCTTAATCTCAAGGCAGCCGATCAGCGGTCGTTAATAATTATCCGTTGTTTTGCCGCTGCATTTAAATGGCTATGGCTTGCTCGAGCCGGTCCCAAGGACGCCAATAACGCACTTTGGATAAAAACTCATGAGCTAAATAACAAGCTTTGGATAAAAACCTCAGACGCGTCGCTTGATACCGCTCGAGTCGCTTGGGCTCGCCTTGTTTCTCGGTTTCGGAGAAAGAGGTGGACGGTGTCTCTGGTGAGTGCTCGGCTTGGCTAGTGATATATGATACAACATAGAAAACAAAGTCAAAAAAGAAATATAATGTGCAAAATTCTTCATCATTTATGAAAAATTAATATTAGTATGATACACAAGTATTGATTGTTCCTAAATAGTAGTATAATATAACATAGAAAGGAATAAGAATCATTAATTACCTTGATTGTCAATTTTCTCCAAGATTTTGTTTTCCGCAAAAGCCACTGCGACTTCTTTGTCTTTTCGGGCTATAGCATCACATATCTTGTCTACACTTTTGTTGTCTACATCCCTCGAGCTTGTTCTTTGGGGTGCATCCTTCTCACGTGCTCCCAAAAGTCAATGCAGCCTCTTGGGGTTAATCTTGGCAAAGTATTGTCATTTTTAGTTTTAAACTTTGTTGCCCGTGATCACTTGTACTTGCTCTTTTTGGGGGTAGCAACCTTCTGTTAGTCTATACGACGCCCCCAGAGGGGGTGAATATGACCAAGAGGTCGTTGACCGCCGACTTATAGTACAAACTTTAATTCAAGTTTTACCATTAATATTTACTTTAGCAATTTGTAAACCAAACGCTGAATAGGCTAAAGTAGTATTAACACCCTCAAATGAATGCTAGATAAAAGATGAAAAAATAAACGATCTAGCAATCATTATGTAAAAATAAAAACATCCAAAACTCATTTGATCAATATTAACATTAAGCTCATTCATGCATACGCATTAAGTCCATTCATGGCTATCGGGATCAATCCTAGCACCTATTAAACATACTACTCCATTCAATACATAGATATACTAGGCGAAGTTTACATATTTCGATAGCAAGTTTAATTATGATTTGATCGGGTGTTTAAATATAACAATTGTCTATTGATCAAATCAAACTATCCTTAATCATGAATAATGAATTAAGCATCAACATAGATATTCCCTTTAGCTCGATTAAACCTTTGACATATCAATTTAACACAAATAATTCAATTATGTCACATATCCAATAAGCGTATAAACCAGTATATAATCGAATCCCCTAGCAATTCTAGCATATGTATAATATATGCAATAAAAGTAAAGAGTAGGAAAGAAGATGCAAACTCGACACGGTGTTTTCTACGAGGTTCTGCTAATCTACATCCCGACTCCAAGGCCTCACCTTCGGGGCTTTCACTTCTCAGAATCCACTAGATGGCGCTTCTTCAAATGTTGGTGAAGCCCAAACCAACTTACAACCTTTAGCTCATAACTTCTCGCTAACACACCATCATTTAACCCAAGGAATCACCCTAAGGATTTCATCTCCTAACTCCTCGTTAGAACCCAAGCTTCAACCCAGATTTCAACTCCAATCAAGTCGGAGATGCAACCTCTACCTCGAAAGACTCTATGCCTATCGCTTGAGCACTAGCCTCAACACTATGGCACCCACTGATTCCTAGCTCGAGTAAGCCTCACAACACCTCGTGGACCTCAAGCCTCTAAAAGATGTAAGAATAAATCCTAACTTAACGTGGACATCTCTTTATAGAATGTAGATTGTTGTTTTATTCCAATCTAAATGCTCCTCAATGAGCCACAGGATTACAATTTTGGCACAATTTATAACTCCTTACATCAGCAGATAATACACAAGCTTGTTCAACTCCTTTGTTGAGTAGATAAGACTTTGAAGCTCTTGAACTCCTCTATTTGAGCATTTCATCAACACTCGAATGCTCTTAGTTTCCCATTTCATTTCAAAGTTTAGCACAAACCAAACTCACTTTGATAAATCACAAATTAAAGCTCATGTGTTTGAGAGATTTTGGTATTTGCATGAGAAATGAGTATAAAAACATTTAGAATTATTTGGGAAAAGTCAAAGAGTTTCGAAGATTTGGCATTTAAAGCAGCTTAGAAAAATGGAGTTAAACGGACAAAAACGGCTACTTTGACACCCATCGAGACCTCAACCCAGAGGCTAGGTCTCGATAGGTCTAAATCGTAGAAAAACAGCAAAAACACTCAGGATTACCAGACTATCGAGACCCCGGGTCTCGGGATTGTCCCTACGAAGGGGCTGGCGAAACTTTAAAATCGCATTTCGCCTGCTATAGCTCCGATTTAGACGACCCAAAAACGCTGGAAAGCTCTTTTCAAACCCTTTAATAAAATGAATTCAAACCCCAGTTTTATATACATTACTAATATTTTCGCAAATATTTCTTTGACAAACATTCTTAAAAATATCAAACGTTAAGATCTTTTAGTCAAAAATGATTTGAAAAATATCTCCCAAATAAGTGAACTCAATCATGAGCAAAGTAAAGTAAGATTCGCTTACAACTTTTACTCTAATATTTGGCTTGCATCCAAGACTCGCCTCTTTCGATCTTTCGATTCTTTCTGTTAACTTTTCTTTGGCCCTTTCTGAAGGACCGTACATTGAATCTTATCTTCTTCTTCATATCGCCATTCTTTCTCACTTTGAAGCTTTGTATGAAGTTTGATTCTTCTTCTATCTCACCATACTCATATTTTGGCATTGCAAAATCACCTTTGAAGCTCATGACATTTCTTCATTGTCTTCAATGCTCGATATTGTGCTCTTTCTGCTTTTGATATCAAATGCCTGCAATTCCCTCATGTCCGATTAAAGCACCTTTCTAACATACCTATGAATTAAATCACTTAAGTGCACATGTTAGATAGTAAATCAATGTTTAAGTCATCATTACAACAAGGTGTACGGACTGTAGTCCAACAAACTCCCCTTTTTATGATTTAATAAAATATTTGACAAACACATGTCCATAACTAATATAAAGCAAGCAAGACAAAGTGACACGGTTTGCTTTTGGTAATTGCTAATGCTAGATAAAATAAAATATTTAAGCATTACTAGCATTTACATATTTCAAGGCATCAAATAACATTTTCAAAAAAGGTACATACTAAGCGAACGGATACCATATAACACAAGCAATACGTAACTGAACGAAGTACCGAT